>CAUYRT010070079.1:0-10831 GCA_963574885.1 Lepilemur ruficaudatus
AAAAGAGATTCTTTTCCCCAATGTATATTTTTGACTGGTTTATCAAAGATTAGGTTACCGTATACAGATGGATTCATCTCTGGATTCTCAGTCCTGTTCCAAAGATCAATGCTTCTGTTCTTGTACCAATAAAAGGCTGATTTGATTATAATTGCTTTGTAGTACAGCTTGAAGTCTGGAAGACTGATGCCTCCCAGTTTATTCTTTTTGCTTAAGATTGCTTTGGCTATACGAGGTCTTTTCTGGTTCCATACAAAGTGAAGAATTATTTTTTCTAGGTCTGTAAAGAATGAAGATGGTACTTTGTTGGGGATTGCATTTATTCTGTAGATCACTTTAGGTAATATGGACATTTTAATAATATTGATTCTACCAATCCATGAACATGAAGAGAAACAGACTGGCAGAGTGGATAAAAATCCACAAGGCCACTATCTGCTTATACAGGAAACACATCTAACCCACAAGGATGCATTCCGGCTGAGGATTAAGGGATGGAAAACTATTTTTCTTATTTTTAACAGGAAAAATCAGTCTTTTACCATTAATTACAATGCAATCTGTAGATTTTTCATAGATATTTTTTATTTGGAGGAGTAAGTCCCTTTTCATTCCTGTTTTGCCAAAAGCTTTTTTAAAATCAGGAAAGGATACTAAATTTTGTCAAATGCTTTACCTGGATCTATTTATTTGTATTTATTGTGATAATAATATGGGTTTTGACAAAAGGAATTACATTAGATCGTTTAAGAAAGTTTAACCAATTATCAGAATAAATCTCACTTGTTCATGGTGTATTAACCTTTTTATATATTACCAGTTCTAATTTTGATAATATTTTGTTTGAAGATTTCTATGTCTTCAACAAGTATATTGATTGTTGCTTTTTTTTAATGCTCTCTTTTGGTTTCCTTAGATATAACTACATAATGAAGGTATCTAAAAATGGATTGCAAAATGTTTCTTCCATATTCACAAAAAGTTGTGTCAAATTGGCACTTATTTTTTTCTTATATAATACAGATCATCTGCTTTTTTTGTTGTTGTGGAAGTCTACAAGCTGATTGTAAAAGTTACATGAAAGATCAGTGAACAAAATATAGCTAAGACATTCCTGAGGCACACAAACGGGAAAGGAGAAATTACACTTAACCTAATAGTATAGCTATTAAGACAGCAAAATATCAGCATGGAGACACAAATATTGACAAATACTACATAATATAAAAGGAAGAAACAAAGCCATGTATATGGAAATTTTTTTTTTGTTTGTTTTTGTTTCTTTTTTTTTTCTTAATTTCAGAATATTATGGAGTACAAAGATTTTGGTTACATGTAATGCCTTTGCCTTGCCCAAGCCAGGACTACAAGCTTGCCCTTCCCCCATGCAGTGCTTACCATAGTGTTGATCAGTTAGTACCAGTTTGATGGCAATTACATGTGATGCTTGTTTTTCTATTCTTGTAATACCTTACTTCAAAAGATGGGCTCAAGCTCTATCCAGGATAATATAAGAAGTGCTAGATCACCATGGTTTTTGTCATTGAGTAGTACTCCATGGTATACATATACCACATTTTATTAATCCAACAAAATTTTTGTTTATTAATTGTTAATCCAACAAAATTGTTGTTTATTAATCCAACAAAATTAAAAACACATGCAAAATCCATTGTTAAGTTTATTTTTCAAGAGGTGAAAAGTGTGGATCCTGTTTCGATTTTCTACATGTGGCTATCCAGTTTTTCCAGCACCATCTATTGAATAGGGATTCTTTGCCCCAGTGTATGCTTTTGTCTGCTTTGTCAAAGATTAGATGGCTGTATGAGGATGGTTTTATGTCTGGGTTCTCAGTTCTGTTCCACAGGTCTATGTCTCTGTTCTTGTGCCGGTACATGCTGCTTCAGTTACTATAGCCTCTTAATATAGCTTGAAGTCTGGTAAATTGATGCCTCCCAATTTGTTCTTTTTGTTTAAGGTTGCTTTTGCTATATGGGACCTTTTCTGGTTCCATATGAAGCGTAGAATTATTTTTTTCTAGATCTGCAAAAAATGATTTTGATATTTTAATAGGTATTGCGTTGAACGTGTAGATCACTTTGGGTAGCATAGACATTTTAACAATGTTGATTCTGTGGATCCATGAGCATGGTATGGTTTTCCATTTGTTTACATCCTCTGCTATTTCCCCCCTGAGTGTTTCATAGTTCTCCCTGTAGAGATCTCTTTAGTCAAATATATTCCTAGGTATTTTGTTTTCTTTGTTGCTACTGTGAAGGGTATTGAGTCTTTGATTTGGTTGTCAGTTTGAGTGTTGTTGGTGTATGTGAATGCTACTGATTTGTGTACATTGATTTTGTAACCCTTGACTTTGCTGAATTTGTTTATCAATTTGAGTAGTCTCATGGCAGAATCTTTGGGGTTTCTGATTCTCAACCACCTGACCCCTTTCCTGATGGGGTCAGGTGGTTGAGAGGGGGATGGAAAGGATGGGTGTATTCACACCTAATGGGTGCAGTATGCACTATCTGGGGGATGGACACACTTGTATCTTTGACTCAGGTGGAGCAAAGGCAATATATGTAACCTAAACATTTACCCCGTAATATTCTGAAATATATATATATATATATGTGTGTATAAATGAAAAATCCCTAAAAACCAATGCTTTAACATCATGTGAAAATAATCTTTTCAATTTTCAGTTTTTAAACTATTGATTATATCAGAAAGCTTGCTAGGGGGCTTATCTAATGGTCTAGGGAGGCCTCTTGCCTTCACCGCAGTCCCAGGCCTGTGTGTCCTCATCTGTCTGTCCTCAGTCTAGTTCGCGCATTCTGAACTCTGTCCCATGTATTGCCTCAGATCTGCTGCAGGCTTCTCTGGCACCTCCAATTAGACAGCCCTTTTCCATGTTTTGTATTTTTGGTCCCTGAAGCTCACCTCTGTAACAAAAGTGAAAATAAGCAAAATAAACCAGCAAAAAATAAACAAACAAACAAAAATTCAGTCCCAAGAGAAAATATAAGAAAGAAACTTCATTCCTAATTTATTGCCATTTTTTCTCGCCTTCATTTTCTTTTTCTAAAATGGAGGATGGACTATCTTCTTTTTCTAAGACTCACAGTAAAAAAATAATAAATTCTCACTTTCTTAAGGAATATTACAATGTATTTGTAAGTAACTTCCTAGCATAGCAAAACAATGCAAAAAAACTAAATGGCATGTGCCAAATAGTAATGAAACTTCTAAACTGTGTGAATTGATAAGAGGAAGAAACACTCCAACAGCAATGGTCACAGATGGCTTTACCTTCAGGAGAGCTCGAGCTAGTCCAAAAAATTAGGTAACACATAATGACTTACTGAAGAGACAAGAACATTTTAAAAAAGGGAAAGATTAGGATTAAGTACAAAAAAATAAAGACAATAATTTTTAATGGGTGTCAATGTTGAAATAACTGGTAAATTTTGTGACACCAAACCTTGCATAGAAAATAAAGTGAAGAATGTCTTTCACCTATGTGTCAATTATTTTGAGGTCTATCAATAAATATTTTATTATCCCACAGTTACCATATTCTGAAATCTCTTGCCATTTAGTGAAATTTATGATCTGGAGGAATACTTTTCATAGTCACCTGAATCTTGTTAGAGTAAAGTAAGCACATAAATATATCACCTTTCCTAGATAAAAATATGAGTGCTACATTTGCCCCTTAATAAGGGATGTGCTGATTCAGTGACTACAAAAATGGTGGAGATTGGTAACAAATTAGAGGCACTTCTTTCACTCTTTTCCTCTTTATTGCCAATGTGACAAAGGGTTTTGAGAAGTTGCACAATATATAGTTAGTAGACAATGCAGCTAGTTTGAAATTTAAGGGTTCCTCTGTCCAACGTGCAATTTTTAATGAGTACCAAGTACTGACATTCCATCTGTTCTGGTTATATTGACTCTATTTCCATAATTGGAGAGAATGGATTTGAAAGTGACCAAGATAACCTTAAAGTTTCCTTCAGCTTGAAAAGAGTATAAGTATGCACATATTCATATCATTTTAACCAGGAATTAAATTTTCATTAATAAAGAATATGAAATTTCAGGATTTATCTGGCCTGTTTGAAAAAAAAAACAAAAGTCCATTCATTCATCAATGAATTATTAAAAATAAATAAACAACTAAATAAACAGCCTGAATCAATCCATTCAAGCACCAATGAGTAAATCAAAAAAATAAAAATAGGCCAAGCATAGTGGCTCATGCCTGTAATCCCAGCACTTTGTGAGGCTGAAGCAAGAGGATCAGTTGGACCCTGGAATTCGCGGTTGCAGTGGTCTATGATCCGGCCACTACACTCCAGCATGGGCAACAGAGTGAGACTCTGTCTCTAAAAAATAAATAAATAATAGAAATAAAAACAATTAACAGCACCACCCTCAGTCATACAAAATAATAAATATGATTACTATTAATGCGTAACAATCTCCACAATTTTGTTCTTCTTACACAAAGAATTTAACCTTCCTTTAATTGATTATTAATTGTTATATGATGGTTTTGCCCGATTTCTTATTTTATTTAATTATAAGTAGTAAGTATATCTTTGTGATCAATTGCTTTGATAACAAATGTACAAACACAGAGAGAAAAAATTCATACGGGGACCAACGGAAGATTGGAAATTAGCCAATTTAAAAGAAACAAAACTCTTGTTTCCTATATAGTGTACAATGCAAGGAAATATGTGTGGGGGTGGAATTTTAGGCTTTTATCACTTACTTTATAGGGATCCTGTTTATACTTGCTTTTTCCAGGAAGCCTTTATAGATTTTCAAGTCTAGATTAAGAGACATATATATGTGTTCTAAGAGTGTGTCTTTACTTAGCAGAGTTTTTATTCTGTTCATTGCTGTGGTTCGGTTTACATTTAACTCCCAGAATATAATAGATGTTAAAAAAGTATTTGTTGAATGAATGACTAGATATTTTTTATAAAAATAGATGCCTTGGGTAAATAGGCTATAGTAAATTTCAAAGTTGAATTAAATAAACTTTTCAATCCTACATATTTCGAGGAAATACAGCTTTTCTATATGCTGATGTGTTTTGCTGTTTCTTTAAGTGCACATTGTAACAGTAATGAATGAAGAAAACTTGGAAGGAACATTCTTCCTCTGCTTTCTTTTTTTAGTTCTAAAGGGCTTTCGACTGATATTTTTCTTCATAGGAATAATATAAAAGTAACATTATTTATGTATAATTTAATTATTATAATTACATAAATAATCATGATTTGAGGATGAGTGCTATACTATACATAAAGTTAATCACAAATCAGCTACATTTCATTGGTTTTAGTGGTACCTGCTGTTCAACTAAATAAAGGGTGTAGCTTATGGAAATATTCAGCTGATATTATGAACAGTGAAATATCAGTACTGCTGCTCATAAATAGCATACCAACTACTGAACTATAACTTAAGTATTATATTTATTGTATTTTTATAAGTATTATATATTCTTACATAAGAGAATACAAAGTTGAAATGCTATTTGATCCTATTAAGTTACAGAAATTGGTATAGATTTATATTACCAGATTTTAAATACAATGGAGATCAGCTTGTTATACATTTTTAAAACTAGTGATAATTTCACATATATGATGTAAATGTACATGTATATTATCACATATAAGAATCACGATAACTAATATTCATTGAGATCTTAATATGCTAGACACGTTTCTAAGCATATAATAAATATATTACTTCCTATAATCCTTGAAAAATCAATGACAGGCACAGTTTCTATCTTCATTTTATCCATAAAAAACAAAACAGAAGAGGTTGGACCACCTTCCCAAGGTTGCACAGCCAAAAAGCAGCCAAGGCAGGATTCAGATACTAAATTTCAGACTCACAATATGGTATATACATCATGATTCTCAAAATGTTTGTGAACATTCAAATACAGTAATTACTATAGGAATTTTGGGGTTGTTCACAGCAATTTTTTTTTGTACAGAAGTTGTCATTAACACTATTAAGAATAAATATGTATTAAACACTTCCTAGGTAGGATTAGGGATATATAGAAATAAATATAAAACTGTTCTGGATTTCAAGAGATTTTTATTTCATTTGGAAAATCATGTGTTTTAAAATCATTTCGTTTAAGGAAATGCACATATGTGCAAAACAACTATATTTAAAATAATAACATTACATATTGAAGTTTAGTCATCTTGAAATTTGATAGAAATGAAAAATTTCAGAGATCCCCCTGTCAGACCAATTAAATCAGAAGCTCCACTTTAATCTGATGCTCAGTTGATTCCTTTGAATATTATAGTTTGAGAAGATAAAATAGACCTTGCATTGCATTGTGTATAACCTATTCCTATGTGCAGTTACTCTTCTATTTTCTAGAGAAAGATGCACCGTAAAAATATTTAGTCATAATTTTTTTCCTGCCATACTTCCTTCTTTTCTAAACTCGACTATGGCAGAAGAGGGAAAAGTATTGATTTTTTCCGTGAAATAGCATAGAACTATAACACATAAATTTTCAGTTCTGTGCATATATCTCTAGTGTGCAACTGAAGTGTGAGCTTCCAGAAGATTTTCAATTCAATATTATATTCTGTGTATGGACATTCCATTTTGTGGAATATCATTAGTATGTTTTTATCTCAGACCTATTTTATCCTGTTTGCCAATAATAATTTGGATCTTTTGCTTTTAGCCTTGATTAAGTTTGTTCAGAGACTCCAGACTAATTAAATATGAACCTACACCAAGCAGTGTTAGGAAGGTAGTGTTAAAGCAAATATACCACATATTCTGTATGGTATAGTGAAATATAAAATTTTTAATAATACTTTTATAAGATCATACACAATGATGATCTACTCTGAGAGTCCAGAATATAATGGACTGTTGACATTTATATTTTATATTTTAAGAAATTTATTTTTATGTTAAAATGTTAACATTGCAACTAAACATATTCAAAATAGTATCATTCTTATCAGAGTTTGCAGTATAGTACAAAATAAAGAAACTGATACATTTGACTAGGTAGTCTATAATCTTTCTTTATGAGAACCAGGTGATCATAGCTAATGGCTCTTTTCCAGGTTTTCTTTCTCTCTTGTCTCTCTTTTCCTATATCTGTTCTTCCAATGTGTAGGAAGAGTTAGAACATTCTGAGAGTTCTATATTAAATGCAGTAACTCAGTTATTTAACTCCTTTGCTCATGGTGAATTACAGAGGAGCGCATGATTCCACTTCCCAAATCTAGAATAATCACTCATTCACCAGAATAATGACTATACAGTCTGTGTTCCAATTAAAAGTAATAATAATAATAATTTATAGATTTCTAGCACTGGAATAAAATAATCCAGTTTAGAATAATTAAGTGAAATTAAAGGAATAAGGTGCAAAATTTTTAACACTTTATGAATTTATTCATCATAAGGTACTGAAGTGCATATGCACAAAGTTACTTGTTGATTGCTCCCTAGCAAATATTTACTTTTCACAGATTTGGTGAAATTTTATGTAGATTTATTTATTAGTTGAAGAAATATCAGAAAGCAGTTAATTTTGAGTGACAAAATTTGTGCTCAATAACCAAAGCTAATGAAATTGAATTCTAGATTCATATTCTCCCTCTTTCCCATTGCATTTCCCAGTAAATCCACATGCTATTCTCATGCCAAATGTATTTGCCTAGATAGGACTAAATTGCATTATCATATTATCCCCACCCAAAAGCCAACAATGAGATCCCATTCCTTTCTGGAAAAGAGTCTGGCTTCTTAGTTTGCTACGCAAGACTCTGAATTTTAAACGCATTTACTACTTTTAGCCACCAAAACGATTCTGACTTAAATATACTGGTCTTTTTAGCTATCCAAATTCCACCTTTGTTATATACTCCCATAGAGTCTTACGCCATATTGAGCTGCTAAGCATTTGAACTTCGGTAATATGTTGTTGCATTCATTTCTGATAGGGAGCACAATCTTATGCTGTTTGCTTTAATTTGTGTCCACTTAACTGGTTAAGTGGACATATGAACCACGTAACTGGTTCATACAGTCATTTCTCTGCTCTCAGATTACAATTCATTGATAAAGATTTATTATATTTTACAGTACTTTTCTGTTTACATTAGAGTTTAACGGTATACTAAGTACATAGTAGATAAGGGTTTTACAGATAAAAACTAGACAGTAAGTTATAGAATATAAAACATTTTAACATGAATTCATAATATTATTTGATTTATGCATATATGTAAAACAAGTTTTATTATTTCCTATTGTGTAGGTAACACACATAAAGCTCAAGAACATTAAAGAATACAAAGCTAGTTAAAGAATTCAAAGTTAAAGAATTAAAAGAAAAAACTAACAAATCCAAACTAGTAATTTACAGAATAAATACGCAAACTTAGGGACTCTGATATTGTTTGTGCTCAAAGAGTGCAACAACTAATTGTAAGTTATTTACAAAGATAAGGTGTATAAATAAAGAACAAAAAATTCAAGAAATTACACTGTCCCTCTGTATGCATGTGTGTGTGTGTGTGTGTGTGTGTGTGTGTGTGTGTGTTTATGTGTATGGTATTAGAAAAGAGGCACTTGAAAACACAGACTTGATTATGTTCATAAATTCAGAAGTGTTAACATGATTTTAGTAAGTGATCTGTCTCATAAACTAAAAACTGCATCTTTTAAATAGTTGATACTGTACAAGATTGATGAAAATTTATGTTAACTTTTATCCCATTACCAAAAATACTATGATTTTATGTATTTTAACTTATTTTAATCATAATATTACTAACTTTATCTTTAAATAGGTAATTTATGTTTATTTTTTTATTTCAGCATATTATGGGGGTACAAATGTTTAGGTTATGTGTGTTGCCTTCCCCCTGCCCACACTGGAGTCAGAGATTCAAGTGTGTCCATCCCCCAGAAGGTGGGCATGGCATTCATTATGTATGTATATACCCACCCCTCCGCCCCCCTCCCATCTGCCCAATGCCCGATAAATGTTATTTCTATATGTCCACTTAGGTGTTAATCAGTTAATACCAATTTGCTGGTGAGTACATGTGGTGCTTATTTTTCCATTCTTGGTATACTTCACTTAGTAGAATGGGTTCCAGCTCTATTCAGAAAAATACAAGAGGTGCTATATC
Source organism: Lepilemur ruficaudatus (assembly GCA_963574885.1). NCBI lineage: Eukaryota > Metazoa > Chordata > Mammalia > Primates > Lepilemuridae > Lepilemur > Lepilemur ruficaudatus. The sequence continues at coordinate 9,228 of CAUYRT010070079.1, forward strand.
ACCATTGTTTCTTATAGCTGAATAGTAAGTACTCCATGGTATACATATACCACATTTTATTAATCCACTCATGTATTGATGGGCACTTGGGTTGTTTCCACAGCTTTGCAATTGTGAATTGTGCTGCTATAAACATTCAAGTGCAGATGTCTTTTTTATAAAGTGTCTTTTGTTCTTTTGGGTAGATGCCCAGTAATGGGATTGCTGGATCAAATGACAGATCTACTTGTATCATTTTCAGGTATCTCCATATTGCTTTCCACAGAGGTTGCACTAGTTTGCAGTCCCACCAGCGGTGTAGGAGTGTGCCTATCTCTCTGCATCCACACTAGCATTTATTGTTTTGGGACTTTTTGATAAAGGCCATTCTCACTGGAGATAAGTAATATCTCATTGTGGTTTTGATTTACATTTCCTTGATGATTAGAGATGTTGAACAAAAATCAACTCACACTGAGTAATAGACTTAAATCTAAGGTGTGAAACTATTAGAATTCTGGAGGAAAATGTTGGAAATACTCTTCTAGACATTGGCCTAGGCAAAGAATTTATGAAGAAGACCCCAAAGGCAATCACAGCAACAACAAAAATAAATAAATGGGACCTGATCAAATTAAAAGCTTCTGCACAGCCAAAGAAACTGTCACGAGAGTAAACAGACAACCTACAGAATGGGAGAAAATTTTCACATGCTACACATCCAATAAAGGGCTGATAACTGGAATCTATTTAGAACTCAGAAAAATCAGCAAGAAAAAAATCAAACAACCCTATCAAAAAGTGGACAAAGGACATGAACAGAAACTTTTCAAAAGAAGACTGAATAATGGCCAACAAACATATGAAAAAATTTTCAGTATCTCTAATCATCAGAGAAATGCAAATCAAAACCACAATGAGATATCACTTATCTCCAGTGAGAATGACCTTTATCAAAAAGTCCCAAAACAATAAATATTGGCGTGGATGCGGAGAGATAGGAACACTCCTACACTGCTGGTGGGACTGCAAACTGGTGCAACCTCTGTGGAAAGTAATATGGAGACACCTTAAAGAGATACAAGTAGATCTACCATTTGATCCAGCAATCCCATTACTGGGCATCTACCCAAAAGAACAAAAGACATTCTATAAAAAAGACATCTGTACTCAAATGTTTATAGCAGCACAATTCACAATTGCAAAGATGTGGGAACAACCCAAGTGCCCATCAATACAAGAGTGGATTAATAAAATATGGTATATGTATACCATGGAGTACTATTCAGCCGTAAGAAACAATGGTGATATATATAGCACCTCTTGTATTTTCCTGGATAGATCTGGCACCCATTCTACTAAGTGAAGTATCCAAGAATGGAAAAGTAAACACCACATGCACTCACCATCAAATTGGTTTCACTGGTCAACACCGAAGTGCATATATAGGAATAACATTTATCAGGCATCGGGCAGATGGGAGGAGGAGGAGGGGATGGGTATATACATACTTTTGAGTGCAGTGCACACCATCTGGGGATGGACATGCTTCAAGCTCTAACTAGGGCAGGGGGCAAGAGCAACATACATAACCTAAACATTTGTACCCCCATAGTATGCAGAAA
>CAUYRT010070085.1:0-63394 GCA_963574885.1 Lepilemur ruficaudatus
GAGAACTGCTGTACTAGTCCCAACAGTTAAGAGTTACAGGCCCTGCAGCTGCTCCATCAGGCATCACACTTTATTTCCAGCTGAGTTTGAGTCACATCATAGGTGCTCTCGAACAGGGGGTGGAGAAGGCAGCTTTATTACTTATTACTCAGCGTGGGATGGTATCCTTTCCATCGGTACTTCCACCCCAAATGACCATAAAAACCTTAAATCCTCCCAACAAATCATTGGGGAAGTGAATTCTCCAGGGAGAAAAGATGGGCTGCTCACCTTTGAACCCAGGTGGGGCAAAGCTAGCCTGGAGAAAGCACACCCTCCGCTGCAGCACTCAGCAAAGACTTTATCTGAGGACCTGCTAGGAGTCAGGCTCTGTGCTACTCTATGCAAGCAAAGCACAAGCGGTTGCTGCCTTCCGGAGCTCTGATTCTAGGGTGGAGGCGGGTTACTCACAAAGCTCATGTGCACAAAAAACTGGGAAACCTAGAGCTTGCCAGAAGTACTGGGAAAAAACCGTACAAGTGTTAGGAGGGATTTGAGGTAGGCAGGGAGATGAAGGGAAGACGGCTCCCAAACCAAGTCTTCTTGCCCGTCTCACGTTGGAGTCCCCTTCCAGCCCCCAGTCCTTGGTCCCTTCCTGGCTCGAAGGGGGTTTCAACAGCTCTTTGATGAGCGGGAGCCCTTCTGCGGGTGGGGGGACCTGGGAGTCTTCTCCTCCCCTCCCCATGGCCAATGCGACCCAGCTCTGGGACGTTTAGAGATGAGGATTGGGTGTCTTGTTACTCCGGGACACGGCTAGGTCACCAGGGGAAACAAACACAACCCAAAGGCTGTCATTTGTAGAAACAGCAAACGGCCGAGAAATGGTTGGAGGAGAGAAGAGAAAGACTTAAGAGGCTTAAATTAAAAAAAAACAAAAACAAAAACAAAAAAAACAAGTCCTGAAAGGCCAGACCACAAGTCTCAGGGAGGCTGGGCCAGCGAGGAGCCCTTCCCGGCCTCAGCCCACTTTCCTTCCCTCGCGGCGCCCTCTCGACCCCTCGGGACCGGACGGATTTAGGGGGCTGTACAGTCCCTCTGAACAAAATTAAGCCAAGAGAGCCCTATGGTTCTTCCCCAGTAACTGATGCAGAGGCGGAAAAACTAGAATTTTGCAACCAAGAGTTGCAGCAGGACGCCTAAACGACGCAGAAGGGTGTTGGAGGGGCGTCGTCCGAGGCTGCAGCATCCCTAAGTGGAAGAGGGGCGGGGGCCCGAAGGAACAGAGCAGCCTCTCGGCGCCTGGGAAACAGATCCGCCGCGCGTCCCATCCCCAGGGCCTGATGTGTGACTGGCGAGGCCAGCCAACCAGAGCGCGCCCGCGCATGCGCAAAAGGTCTACCCTGCTGCGTCCTTCTCCAGGTGCGCTCGCGCTTCCGGCCGGTCTGCCATACTGCCTTCCCAGGGCGGAAACTCCTGCGCCCACGCATGCGCTTTCCGGCTCTCTTGCTGGGTCAGGAGAGGAGGACCAGGGCTTCAGGTGATGCCTCACCTCCTTCGCAGTGCAGGACCCAGTCCGGTGTCTTATAAAAATTTTTCTCAACTCTGCTTCATAGAACTTTGTTCTGTTTCCTTTATGTTTCCGTTACAAAAAGAAAAAAAAACCCTAGATTTTTTCTCATGTTATATTAACACATTCCATTAACGTGTCTGTCTTCTTGTTAAATAATAAGCTCTTTGGGAAAAAATAGATATTTTATCTTTGTGTCCCTTAGCATAGCATGAGCCACTTTCCAGGTAATTGAATTAGTGGAAAAATCAAGCTAGAATGGAATAGCAGCTAAGCATTGGTACTCTAGCATTTAAAAATGGCAGATGGTGACTATAAATTCCAAATCAGTTAACAGTCTTATAACTTCTTGTTAAGCCAAGGCAGAAAATAAATCGAATAACAGATGTTGAAGTGAAATTTTCTCTAATTTATAGTGTCTTTGGGGAAATATGTGTTTTGTATTTTTTTCTGGGCTATGTAAAGTAGTTGAATCCATTAAACTAGGTGATACTGTCATCATAATAATTTCCACTAGAAAACTTGAAAAACTATTAGGTCTATTATCTTTTCTTTTCACAGATGATAATCCTTAAATATTTTGGTCTCTTATTATTTGAATCTCAAGAATAATGTTATGTAAGGGAAATGGCTGTTTTAAAATTTTCAAATACCCAGTAGGTATCTAGAGTAAATTAGCTGTGTTGAAAATAACTTTTCTATGTAATCGTTATTTTTCTTGTGCTCATTTCAAAAAAAAAATAATTTTAGTTTGGCTTATAGGAAACCTGAAGCCATAAAAATAAAAAGTAATTTTGAATCCATTTAACCTGTATATATAGTTAGTATTATAAGTAATGTCATATTTTGATATATCTAAAATGATATGACCTAGAATTGTTAACAGTCTATGTTAAGTAAATAAAGCCAAAGTATGGCATATATTTTCTAGTTTGCCCTAGTTTCCATTTTTTCTTCTGGTAAGAAAATTCTGAGTTCATTTTGGAAACCATACTTTCCTCATTAGATAGAATCTTGATGGAACTGTCAATCAAAGTCCTTATACTTCTCTCAGGGGATAAATACTTCATGTAAAATAGGACAGATAATATCCTTTCCCTGGAATGTGAGCCTGGAGCAGGTACACAGGAACTTAAAGTAGTTGTAAGTCTCCATTAGTCCTGGCTTCCCGGATATTAATAGCTTCCCTGGTTCCTACCCTGTTGGAGGCCTGGTTCTGTAACTGTTTCTTTGATTTGTTGAGCTATTTCACATCCTCCAGAAAATTCTGTTTATTTAATTGAGCAGAATGAGTTTTGGTTTTTTGAAACTAAAAGGGAAAAAAAGAACTTTAGCTAATACATGCCTTTACACATTCACTTAAGACTTAGGAGAAAAAAAGATGTGATTAATATGAAGACTGTATTAGTTTGCTAGGGCAGCTGTTACAGAGTCCCATAGACTGGGTAGTTTAAACAATAGCATTTGATTTTCTCACAATTCTTGAGACTAGGAGCCTGAGATAAAGGATCAGTGGGATTGGTTTCCTCTGAGGCCTCTTTTTTTTTTTTCACTTGTAGATGGCTATCTTCTTTCCATGGCCATCCCTCTGTGTGTGTCTGTGTCTTGATTTTTTCCCTTATTATAAGAATACCAGTCATATTGGATTAGGGCCCAATTTAATGAATTCATTTCAATTTAATTATTTCATTAAAGACTCAATCTCCAAATGTAACCATATTCTGAAGTATGGGGGTTAGGGCTTCAATATATGAATTTCATGGAGGAGGGGAAAAATTTAATGATAACAGAGACTATTGCTGTTGGATTGGGGGAGCATTAGCATGTTCCTTGATGACCATAAAGCTGAATGAGAGAGAGAGACAGAGACACACAGGGAGAAGATTTTAAAAAGTGTAGTAAGAGAAGTGATAGAGTAAGATAGGTTTAGGGTGCTATAGAACCACACAAGTTAAATTTCAAGGAGAATTCCAGTAATATTTGAACTTGCTGATGGATGGTTGTAATAATTTATTAATTGTAGTAAAGACTTTAAAAAACAGCATGATGGGTAGTCTTTTTCTCATTATTTTGCACAAATAATCTGTATACACCTAGATTAGTAACATAAAAATAATAGCTCTAAAGCTAATTTCATGGAAATGGATGTGCTTTGCATTCTCTCTGAAAGCTGAAAAATAAAGTGTTACATTAACACTGTGGAAATGCCAACTCTGTTGGATTTTTCTATAATTGCCTTCAAGCATCTTTAAATATGACCCACAGTAAGCAGTCATTTTATATCATGGCTCAGTGTTGTATACTTAAAGCAGAAGTTTAATGAAACGATGTTTGCCCTATCTGTGTGTGATGCGTTCTTATTTTTCAATGATATAATTCTAATTTATTTTTCAAATACCAATTGTCACCTCATACACTACTTTGTGACCCATTAATAAATCACAATCTGCAGTTAGAAAAATACAAAGACAAATGAAAATTGCAGAAATTGTACAATTATACATATTGTTGTGAGTGGGAAAAAATCTTTATTATAATATGTCAATGTAAATTGCTCATTATTCTCCATTATTTGTATAATTGTTCTGTTTTCCTGCAAAACCTTGAATGAGAATAGTTTTAGAGTGATATCTAGGATGAAATTCACATTTTTATTGAGTAATACCCATATGCAACATCTATGGAAGTCAAAGGGCAGGATTCCATTCTTTGAAATATCTATTTGCAAATTCCATAGTCAGCTCCTTCTAAAGACTGTCTAACAACTTCCTGCAATCATAGAAATGTTTTATAGTCTCCAGTGTCCAATACGTTAGCCACTAGTCACATGTGGCTAATGAACATAGGAAATTGCGTTGTGAGATTGAAGACTTGAATGTTTAATTTCATTTAATTTTAATTAATTAAATGCTCACATGTGATTAGTGGCTACTGTATTAGAGAGCACACAGTTCTAAGATTTCTGTGCTGCTGGAAGTGCTGGCATCTAAAACACTAGAAAGCAGGTAACCTTTATTTAATCCAATCTTTCAGCATTGAATTATGGAAGAAATATCTCCCTCTTCTTCCTTTCTATAAATTTACATTTTCAAAGCAGTGAACGTGTTTATTTAAAATGAAAACTTCCATGTGCGTATGTGTGTGGGGAGTAGGTGGTATAATTCACATCAGTGGCAAATCTCTTTTTTTAATAGATATTATTGGGGATGGTGGTAAAAGAAAGACTGAAATGTCAAACCATGTGCGGAAAAAAAATGTGGAATTTGAAACACATTGTCCTTTTCCTAGATGAGCACATTAATCAATCTTCTGAAATGCAAAGGAAAATCCAAAGCCACAGAGCTTTAAATCTAGACTGTTCAGCATAATAAAGATGAAAAGGGGCAAGCAGCTAAGACAGAGGAGTTCAAAATGTGAATGGAGTCATTTTTTATTTTTTTATTAACATGTAATAGTAGTGCATATTTGGTGGATACATGTAATATTTTGATACCTGTAAAGAATGTATAATGATAAAATTAGGATAATTGGGATATTTATCACCTGCAAAATTTATCTTTTCTTAGTGTTAGGAATGTTATAATTCTTTTCTTTTAGCTATTTTGAAATATATGATAAATTAATGTTAACTATGATTTCCCTACTGTACTATTGAATACTAGAACTTATTCTTTCTAACTGTGTATTTGTACCTATTAGTCAACTTCTCTTCATCCCACCTCCCCTCTTCCCTCCCCAGCCTCTGATAACTACCATTCTACACTCTATCTCCACGAAATCTACTTTTGTATCTCCCACATATGCAGCAAGGACATGTGATATTTATCTTTCTGTGCCTGTCTCATTTCACTTAATAACCTCTAGATGCGTCCATGTTGCCACAAATGACAGGATTTCATCCTTCTTTATGGCTGAATAATATGGTATGATATATATATATACACCACATTTTCTTTGCCTATTCATCTCTTGATGGACACGTGGGATGATTCCATATCTTGGCTATTATGAATAGTGCTGTAATAATAGTACAGATATCTGTTTGCTATACTAAGTTCCTTTCTTTTAAAGGTATACCCAGAAGTGGGACTACTGGATCATACAAGACTTCTATTTTTAATTATTTGAGTAACTTCCATATTGTTTTCCCTAATGGCTGTGCTAATGTACCTTCCCACCAACAGTGTCCTTTCTTTGCATCCTCACCAGCATTTTTTTTTTTTTTTTGTCTTTCGGATAATAGTCATTGGGGTGAGAGGGTATCTCATTGTGGTTTTCATTTGCACTTCCTTGATGATTAGTGATGTTGGCCATTTATGTGTCTTCTTTTGATAAATATCTATTCAAGTCTTTTGTCCATTTTTAATTAGACTATCTGCTACTGAGTCTTTTGTGCTCCTTATATTAATATATCCCTTATATAGTCTTCTTGGATAGATACTTCACAAATATGTTCTTCCATTCTGTAGGTTGTCTCTTGACTTTATTGATCGTTTCTTTTGCTATGAAGAAGCTCTTTGGGTATAATCCCATTTGTCTATTTTTGCCTTTGTTGCCTGTGCTTTTGACATCTTATCCCCCCAAATCTTTGCCCTGTAGTATTTCCCCAATTTGTTTTAGTCATTTCATAGTTTCAGGTCTTATATTTAAGTCTTTAATCTATTTTGAGTTGATTTTGTATATGTTGAAAGATGGGAATCTCGGTTCGTTCTTCTGCATATGATTATCCAGTTTTCCCAGCACTATTTAATAAAGAGATTTTCCTTTCCCCAATGTATGTTTTTGGTGTCTTTGTCAAAAATAAGTTGGTTGAAAGTGCATGGATTTATTTCTGGGTTCTCTAGTCTGTTCCATTGGTCTATATGTCTACTTTTATGCCATTGTCATGCTAATTTGGTTATGATAGCTTTGCAGTAAAATTTGAAATTAGTAGTATGATGTCTCCAGTTTTGTTCTTTTTGCTTAGGATGGTTCTATTTGAGGTCTTTTGTTGCTCCATACAAATTTTAGGATTGTTTTTCCTATTTCTGTTAAAAAAGTCATTGGAATTTTGATAAAGATTGCATTGAATCTGTAGATTACTTTGAGTAGTATAGACATTTTAACAATATTAATTCCTCCAATCCATGAGCATGGGATACCTTTTCCATTTTTTGTGTCTTCCCCATTCCTCATCAGCATTTTATAGTTTTCCTTGTATAGATCTTTCACTTCTTTGGTTAAATTTATTCCTAGGTATTTTTTTTTTGTAGTTATTGTAAATGTGATTACTTTCTTGATTCTTTTTTCAAATTGATTTCTATTAGCACATACAATGACTACCAATCTTTGTATTTTGTATCCTACAACTTTACTGAATTTTGTTTATCAATTCTAAAAGTTTTTTTAGTGGAATCTTTAGTTTTTTCTCAATATAAGGTAATCTGCAAGCAGAAATTTATAAATTTACTTCTTCCTTTTCAATTTGGAAGCACTCAATTCTTTCTCTTGTCCAATTTCTCTGGCTAAGACAGTGAGAACTATGTAGAATATATGTAGTGAAAAGTGAGCATCCTTGTCTTGTTCCAGATTTTAGTGTAAAGGTTTTCCATTTCCTGTCATTCAGTATGATACTAGCTGTAGGTTTGTCATACATGACCTTTGTCATCTTGTTGTATGTTCCTTTTGTACCCAATTTGTTCAGAATTTTTATCTTGAAGGAGAGTTGAATTTTATTGAATGCTTCTCTAGTATCTATTGAAATGATATGGTTTCTATCTTTGATTCTGTTGATATAATGTATCATGTTTATTGATTCACATATGTTGAACCATCCTTGTATACCTGGAATGAATTTCACCTGAGAATGTTGAATGGTCTTTTTCATGTGTTGTTGAATTTGATTTGCTGATATTTTACTGGGAATTTTTGTATCTGTGTTCATCAGAGATATTGGCCTGTAATTGTTTTTTGTTGTATACTTTTCTGGTTTTGGTATCATCGTAATGCTGGCCTGTGAGTGGAATTGTGAAGGTAAGGCAAGGTTGAGCCTCAGAGCAAAGCTTGAACAATCAGAGAAAATTGATCACTGAGAACTTTGTGGTGATAAGGGAATCTAAAAATAAGAATTTCTAGTTTCAATTTAAATTTTTTAAAACTAACAAATATTTGTGGAGATTATATGATTGCACTAAACTTTCCGAAATTGTTGCTATACCTAGGTAATCATCAATAGCAAAGAAATATGGTAGAGATCTATACTGGGATTCAGATTGTGCAAAGAGGGTAAAGAACTACCCCAGGGAGCTCTTAAGTAATTGAAATAAAGTATCATCAGAAGCAGGAATTCATGACCAGATGTGTCGATGTATTTTAAAGTACTCAGACACTTTTGCTATGTTATAGATCCTATGATCTATGGTGACCATAAAATATTTTCTCTATTCCTATCTTTGAAATTGTTTTAGAATAAGATATACTAAAATCCATATAAGATGATATTTTGTATAACTTACCTTTGTTTAAAACGCTGGATGTTTTTATGATTTTTTCTCTGAAAAAATACCTTAGATTTTGGAATTTATTGAAGAAAAACACGTGAAAGTTTCTGTAAGTCAGGTTCTCTTATAGTCATTTTAAGCAAAACACATTTAATTATGATAATATATCCAGTTTTCAGTTGTTAAAATTGAAAAGGGGAGCTTAAGCAACTCCTCTACTGGTTATTTGAGGAATTCTGTATTCTAAACCTGCAGTTCTTCCCTAGAATCCATGCTCTTCAGACATAAACCCTTCCCCCGGGCTACACAGAATGAACAATAACAAAAAATAAAAAATAAAGAGGACTCTGGAATCAAACGTACTCAAATTCAGTTCATTGATCTAGCTATGTCATGTGTTTAATTTACCTTTTTTTCTCATTGTAGATGGAATTGAATTTCAGTTAACTTTTCACCAAAATTAATATGCATTAGAATCTGGACTGCTTCAGAATTTTACTTTTATTTTATTTTATAATCTAACCATTCACCAATATTTTTGAGTGCCTGTTATTTTCCAGGTGATATATAAGTACAACCATAGATAAGATATGCAAGGTACCTGATCTTATGAAGTTTTCTATAGTGTATCTATTAGTTCATTTCACATCCTATTATAGGATGTGATCCAAGCCACTCATTTGATTGTGTTCCTATTTCATTCCATTAGAAGCCAATCCGTGCTCTCAAATTATGAATAAAGTTTATCAAATGTTTTCTGAATAAAAAAGAATAATATAAAAACATTATTCTATATCAACATGTATCCTTAGGAGCTAGGAGACACATTTTTGAATAATATGTCTGGACTTTTCTAAGCATCCTATGTACAGCCAGGACCGAAAAAGTTTAATTACGGATGAATATGAATGGTTTCTTGCCACAAGTAGATCATATCCTGGTTGAGAAGCATTTGAGTCACATCAAAGAATGGTAATTAATGTTAATGGGAAACCCAACAAAATCAATTCCTTTCCTGCATTTAGTCTCCCAGGAAGAGTTTGACTTCAGCTCACTATTGATGGATAGGCTCTTTGATTTTGGGAAAATGACACTGTGATTATTTGGGCTATTTAAACTAGAAATGTATCTCTGGGGATTGGCTATACAATCATCATTCCTCCTTCAGAGACACATTTAAATCTTGATTAATCATCACAGGCCCATAGAGACTGTAGTTAGAAAAAGGTTGTATGTGACACAGAGCTCTACAAATCATTGCAATTTGTAATCTTTGCAATTGCTGCAATTTGTAGTTGAGATCAAGTGTAGCAAGTATTGAGAAGAAATAATACTCTGATTACAGGCATAGTTAGGTATACCTTCTATTACTGCAGTGGATATATAAAGGACATTTGATTTGTTTTGCTTTGATTTACTTGCCTGCTTTTCATCCACCTTTCCTTCTTTTGATACTAACACACCGACCTTAATTTTTGGAATCACCCTTTTCTTATTGTAAGTCCTCTGGCTCCAATTATAAGTACATGACCCAGCACTGGACAATTAGCAGGTTCTCCCCCTCTGGACACAGTGGAATGGGAGCATGATTGAAACCAGGCCATCCACTGACACTCAGTCTTTGTATTTTTCTGGAATTATTAAAAAAGCAAAACTCTCTTTTATGCTGACTACTGACAGGTTTATGTGTGATAATGTTGGGGTGTTCCATGTGGGAATGGACTGATTGAGTGGGTCCAAAGTGCAGGAAAGTCACAAAACAGAGAGAAAATGAGCTCTGGTAACACTCTTTGAGATATTGAATCTGGCCTTGCTGGAAAATCATGCTACCTTCCTTTGAATTTTTAAGATATGGCAAATCATTGATTTTTTTTTAAACCTAGACCAGTTTTGGTTTGGTTTCTGTCTCTAGGAGTCATCTGGAATTGCTCAAACTCTACTCCTTGAAAATTATGAGCCTGGGACAATATTCCATGAGCCAAGGATGAGGAAAGGTGTCCAGTGTGGACTATGGCACAATTGATGGCTATATCATAAGGGTAGAGAGCAAAGGTTTTTCCAGACTTAGAGAGCAAAGTTTCTTCCACTAGCTAAAGTCCAAGAAGGTGGACAGATATAAACTGGTTCTGAAGCTCAAATTTGGAAATAAATACAGAGAAACTCATTGGCAAGGTTGAAGGATGGAGGTGAGGCAGATTTCCTGAAGACCAAGCCTTTTGTAAGTTGTCCTTCACCTCATCGCTGGCTATTCAGTGAAATTTTCCAGTGGACAATTGTTCTGAGCATAGCAGCCTATAAACTCTCATATGAATATCTTTGATACACAATAGATTATTAATATTTGAATGAGTGACTTTGGTGAGGATTATATCCAAAATAACTTCTGCATAAACTGTCTCAGAAATTCAGCAAATAGATACTTCCTATGAAGTAGGAAAAGAAGGCTCAGTTAACTAGGGAAATTGGCTCCCCTACTACTCACACTAATTAGTCCCTATGATTGTACTATGGGAGAATGATTGGCATCACCCACGTTTGAGGTACTAGTGTTTCAATTTTGCTTTATTCTGTTTGAATTTGTGTGAAACGTTATTCATTATGATTCTTTCTTTGAGCAAAGCTTGGCTTTTTCTGTAAGAACCTATGATGGTATGGCCCAAGGCTCTATACATTAGCCTTCAATCTTTCACGACTGCTGCTTGAGTCATGATTAAAAGTTGGCTGTAAAATGCCACAAAAATTGGTCAAACTTTGTCCATTAGGCTTGGGTTCCAAGAGGAATATATTTTTGGTTTACAATATGTAGGTCATTAAAAAAAATGAGAAAGAATGAAAGAAGCTTTTGACTGTAACTCATTTATACTTTATGAAACAAATGCCTCAGCACTTATGTTTTACTCAGCTTTTAATTAAAGCATGGTTACAGTCTTATGTAACTATTGATAAGTCAAAGTATTTCTATGAAGCACTACTGTGCTTCAACAATTTTAGAAAGTCCATTATGCTAATTCTAAAACTTTTGCTGAGACATAGTTACTAAGATGACTTCATATGTAATGAATATCCCCTCAAATAGCCTAACATTATATTTAAATATGTTTCCCCTTTATCAATTTCACTTTTATGCCTAATTGCAACTAATCCAAGCTCTTTTACCTCATTTATAGGCCTCTGTGTATCCTAGCATTATTGTAGTCAGTATGCTTTCAGTTGACACCACTCAAATCAGCTTAAAGAATAAGAGAAAGAAGCAAAGGAAGAGTAACAGGGAGTAACAGAGGAGGAGAAAGACAATTTAAGAATTAGTTAGCATCAGGTACAACTGGATCCAGGATTTTAAGCAGGGCTATTGCTTTGTTTACACTCCTTATCCCCCAACTCTCTGGTCTACTTCTCTCTGTATGTTGTCAATAAAATGATAGACAGTAGATCATGCTGCAGTATTTTAGCTTAGATAAATGCTTGGAAAAAAATTACTAAAACTAATGTTAACTTTAGAACTGTGGTTGGACAGGCTTATTTGTACCATGCAATCAAAATCGGCAACAAATGAATCTAACTGTGATGATTAGAGGATGCCATTGAGATCTCAAAGTGACCTCAGGGTAGTTCTAGTGATTATAAGAAATATATAGCTGCATTTCAATAATTTATTCATGCAAGTATATTTCCTGCTCACCTAACTTCTGTGCAGATGTTCTGGCCAGTGGGTAGCCTTCCTCCATTTGGTAATTCAGGGGCCTAGACTTCTTGCATCCTATGACGCCACTGTCTCTAGAACTTGGAATCCTTGTCTCGTGTCAGTCAGATGGGGCATGAACAAGAGTATGGAGACTGAGTACCCCATTTTGTTAACCAACGTTTTATTTAAGTGATATACATCACAATAGATCACATTCCCTTGGCAAGAATTGGTCATGTGGTCCTATCTAGATTCAGGGAAGGATGGACATGTGGCTTCTAGCTAGCCAGCCATTTCCCAGCCCCAGCCACACGCTCTGCATGGAGTAAGTATGAATGCTTGGTGGACAGCTACTGATGTCTGTCACGATACTGTCTTAGATGAGGCTCCAGTAAGCTGATTTCTAAGTTTTAAAAGGCTATAATGCCTAGTATTAGCAAAATTGGCAGCCATATGAACAATTTAGGCAGTCAATTATTTTTTTCTGCAGTGAAGACAAAAGCAAACATCAAAAACCACAGAAACCAAAACGTGTTGGCCCAGTTTCTTTTTTATGGTTGTGTTTCTGTTTTCTGTTTCCTGTTGCCTGTGTTATATTCCCTTTTTGAAAATCATATAAAAATGCAACCTCAGGCTGGCATAGTGTCAGTGATACAACAGACTTTTATGATTTTTCACTCAAATCTTAATTTTTTTTATTATTTCTTAAAATATTTTAAGTGTTAACCCCAAAAGAATTGATATTAGTCAGTATAAATAACTATGTCTGAATTTGTTATGTTTTATCTTGTCAGGATGATGCTAATAAATTGCCTTTTTAATTACTTTGTTTAGTTTGTTTAAGCAGCACTGTTCTATTTACCACATTCAGAAAACATGAAGGCTGAAGTTTACAACAGTATTTTACTGACTGAAAATACAAAAACAGGTGGCAATTGCCACCATACTGTGTTCGATGTTAAAACACCAGCAAATCAGATAACAATTTGCCAACAGATGTTGTATTATGTTAATTATTTTAATTTTGGATATAAAAAGAGTCTAAAATCACCAAAACAATGTGTAAATGTGGAGACTCGCACAGGCACTGATCTGTCACACAGGATAATTTTTTGCTGGTAAGATTCCCACCGAAGTCAATTTTATTTTTGGAAAGAATTCACACTAAGTTAGTAAAATTGATTTCTCTAAACCACATTTATTACAGGCTCATAGTTCCTCTGAAATTTCTTATAATCTGTTTTTTAACTATTAATAATTTTCATAATTTGTTTTTTCCACTGATGTAAAACATCCCCTTCTCATTTGTCACTCATACTCATTTAATAAACTGATTAATGAATTCTGTCACATACACATTTATTCATTCAACTAATGTTAGTTTTTACCAAACATCTAATAACACAACTAAGGTACTCTGCTAGGTGCTATAGGAGAGATATATAATTTTTCCCTCAAAAAACTTGCAACTAGGCTGGGTGTGGTGGCTTTATCACTTTGGGAGGCTGAGGTGAGAGGATCGCTTGAGGCCAAGAGTTAGAGACCAGCCTAAGAAACATAGAGAGACCTGGACTCTACAAAAAATAGAAAAAACTAACTAAGTATAGTGGCACAGCACATGCCTGTAGTCCCAGCTACTGGAGAGCCCGAGACAGGAGGATTGCTTGATCCTAGGACTTTGAGGTTGCAGTGAGCTATGACGATGCCACTGCACTCTAGCTAGTGCAAAAGAGTAAAACCCTGCCCCCCTCCCCCGAAAAAAGTGAAAAGCAAAGAAACACTTGTAACTAGTTCTTTTCATATCAGAACTGTTTATACTAGAACTGAATAATCATGTCTGACACTGATGCTGGTGATATTTCAGAGACGAGTGTGGTAAATGTTGATTAAGTTAAACAGATAATATATGCCTTGTGTTCTAAGCATAAAATTTATTACGGGGGTGGGGTGGGGATAGTAACCAGGGAAGGCTTCTTGGAGGTAGTGTGAATTCAAGAGTTTGGAGAATGCAGAAGAGTTGAATAGGATAAGAATGAGCTATGGGATTCCAAAGAGGAAAACAGGGTGAAAGGAACACAGAGGAGGCCTGCATGCATCACACAGAGAGAACAGTCGGGCTATTATGGCTGGAGAGAGGGGCTTCAAGGAGGAGAGGAGAAAGAGACTTGGGAGCCGATAAATCACCACCCGGCTTATTCTTGGGAACACAATTATAAATTAAGACCTCAATGATGAAGACGTATTATCCATTTTGTGGTGTACAAGTGAAGTATATAGGAAAGTTTCCAGCAGAGAGAATGCCACATGCTAAAGTACAAAGAACACAAAAAGTATTAATTATGTAAGGAATTACCAGAAGTTCAATATGATTAAAAGGTAAAGTTTTTATGCAACGGCAAAGGGGAAGAGAAGACAATGGTTGGGATTGAGAAAGATGAGTCTTGGGAGGTTGGTTTGCTGGGCCAAAATCTGGAGGTTATTTTTTTTTATCATGTTGAAAAGGTTGGATTTTACTCTGCAAGCACCGGGAGCCGGGGGAGGAAATACTCAGGACGGAATTGTATGGTGGGTCACACTAAGCTGTGATGGGGACATTCTAAAGAAGGCACAACTGGAGGCAGAAAGAACAATTGTCAAGAAATTAAAGTGATTCAGATGATAAACAGTAGTCAAGTGGTCTCTGGTGGCTTTGGAATGGAAAGAAGTAGGTGAGTGGCACAATAAAGAGTGTCTCTGTGTGAACAGAGGACACAGAGGATGCGTCATGTTAGTGCCCTGACAGTCCACGCATTTCCACTTTGGGGATCCTCACCCTATGTTGCATTAGGCATACTAAATACACTTATAAACCCATTAAACTTCATGTGTAATTACAAAAAAGAAACGAAAGTGGAATTTTCTACTTAATTTTCTAATTAAGATATAAGATCCATTATTCATTTTTTCTTATGGTTTAACCTAAATTGGCTTGTTTATATATTATGATTTTTATATCTATGTAAGAATTGCATTCAGCAATTGGCTAGTCATCATAAAATGATTTATGGACAATTAAACAGTTATTAATCTTAATTCTCCTGTTTCCCCATATGTATTTGTAAATTTTATATATAATTTCTAACAGTTTCAGAAATCCTCCAAAAGCTTTTTGGTCCTAGATGCAGTACCTTACATGTAAAATTGCCTTGGATGGTGGCAACACTCACTAATATCTCAGGAATCACAAACAGGAAGAAAAAATTCCAGGTGGGTCCCACCATGCAATTTATAAGTTTCATATACCAAAGTTCTAAATCAATTGTTGAAATGATTTAGAGCAGGCAATGAGGGTGTTCTAGATCACACACTAACCCTGCTCACCTCCTTGAATAAATGTTGGTAGGGAACTGGATGAAAAAGTAAATTAAAAAGCAAAGTGAGAAATTTGTTTTTCCACTCAGACCCCCGTCATAAACACAGTCATTTGTGTTCTTAGGACAGGAGGAAAAGAACACAGCTGCTGCTGTATCTCAGGCCAGCCCAGGCCGCTCTGTGGAGCTATTTCAGTAATAAAAGGACGCAGCATGCTGCAGAAAGGCAGGTGCTGAACTGACGTCAGACCTTCCTGGGGGCCAGTCTTCAGCACGTACGTAGTCATCTGCTCGTGAAAAGTGCACCCCGTGAATCCTCGCTGACATGTCATGGCGACAGCGCTGACTTCGACTTTCTTCTCAACCAGTTGCCATGTCTACAGAAACTGGATTCTTCTTGCTGCTTTATAATTGCCAACTAAGCCTTCTAAAGGAGAAGAATCAGGGGCCAAAAGGCAAGGGAATTCATGATGCTACATTAATGAAGTTAATGTAAGCCAAAGCCCTAGATTTTCTAAAAAAATTAAATAACAAATTTTCTTGAAAAAAGATGTTTCTCAATTTTGTTTTCAGTTACCAATTTGGTACATAGAATGCTCAGAATCAAATTTACCTCTATTTAACATTAGATATTTCTGATCTGAGTAATTTGACATGACTCTGTCATGCAGACAATGGAATTTAATATTTGGCTTTTATATATTTTTGCCTGAGCATCGCTTTTTAGAAGAAAAGAAAGAAAGCTAGGAGACAGTTAGGAGGGGCAAAGAAGAAAAGGAAAATAAAAAGCAATAGAGAAAAAAAAAACAGAGAAAGTAAAACAAAAATCCATGAAAAAAATATGAAAATTATTTTCCCTATTTCTCTCTTCCATGAATAGTAAGTTCAAACCTTTAAAAACAAAAAATTCCCCATCTAACAATATGGTGCCTCTACCCCAAATCAACTTCTCTTAGTGAGTTTAAAAGTAAAATCCTCAGATTAAGGAGTTCAGTTCCTTTCTTGTCTTTAAAGAAAATAAAAAAAATTCATTCTACATTATTTATTTCAATCCTATAGATTCTAAATTACGCCCATCACTCTAGTCAAAGCTACTTTTGCTGGGGACCCACATACACCAGGCACCCCACCCTCTCATTCTATAAAAGACTAGTGCACATCATCTGTTCTGAGAAAACTTTCTCTCTAGCTTCTAGAACTTGATCAGCCAATGTGGTCACCATAAAAATTAGCTCTGTAATAAACAACGATTTGTGTGCTCCTCCCTTATATGTTTTTATTATATCTTCAGAGAAGGATTACAGATTCTCCTTGGTCATCAGACTAGTAGTGTGCTCCCAGAGTAATGGAAAACCCTGGACCTCAATTTAGGCAAATAGGCAAATAGACAGTATCATATAAATGTGTACTGATTGATTTCTGTGGCCTTTTAAGAGAGCTCATCACATGTCAGACCTGGCTAAGATTGAAAATATGGTGAAGATGTATCGGAATCCATTCTCTAGGGAAGCTCTCAGTCAAGTGGAGGCGATGGGAGTTGTGAACTGATGAATTCGGGAAGATGTGGTAAGTTCTACGAAGTAAGGGTTGTAAGGACATAAAAGATGAGTAATTAATTTTGCCCAGTATGGTCATATCAGTAGCAATTTAATCTGAGTTTGGGTTCTAAAGAATAAATAGGAGTTTGTTAGGAAAAAAATTAGAGAAGAGATCAGGAAAATTCCATTAGAAGTAATATCACAGAAATCATAAATAGTTTCTCCAACATTTAGCACAGAGCTATTTACTATGTAAACAGTATTTACTATTCAATAATAGTTTCGTTTTGATCAATAGAATTCTAGATTCATATTTGCCTGCAGCTTACAAGGAGAACTGAAGTACTTTTACTTGTATTTAATGTGCTACCTTAAATAAAAGCTGAGATGATTCAGTTATCATAAAGAGAAATATACCAAATATTCAATTTGATCCACATTGGTGATATAAACCTCAGAGTATCTTAAGCCTCTAATGTTCCCTGCTGGTCTATTCCAATTAACATGAGCACTGTGTTTGAAGGACAAAGTTTAGTCTACAAAGTCACTGCCTGAAGTAATAGCTCTTACATCTTTCTTGATTTCCCTTATGAAAATAAAAGACTCATGCCCAAGTGGGAAGGAAAATACTGTCCTAATCATCTATTTAGCTGTAAATACATGTATTTGATTCTAAATTCTAATTACATTGGAATTTTCCCTTCATTTTTTCTAAGTGTACCTACGACATGAAATTTCACTAACGTTTGGAAACAGATTTACATCCAATTAGACCTTACAGATGCTTAATGAATGCTTAGTGTTTTATATACACACCATGCTAGATACCAGGGATATAAGCAGTGAACAAGAAAAATGCCAACAGGCTATTGCAGAGTCTTCTGTCTGATGTGAAAAAGGTGGGAAACACAGAAATAGCCAACCATGACTCTGATCCAAGGACCCAAATGGTTCACTATCGTTTGGCAAAATCCCATTCAAATTCAGTAGCATGATCTACAAGACATCATATAATCTGCTCCTACATAATTCTCCTTCATCATTGCCTACTATTCTCCCCTTCTCTCACTTAGCCTTAGAAATGTAGGCCTCCACATTCATCTTTAAAAGTATCAAGCTTTTTATTTGTTGTTCCTTGGCACGGAGATCTTCACTAATTTCCTAAATCCACTCAAAAGTATATTCAAATGTTACCTTTAGAGAGCTTATTCCTGACCATACTATTTAAAATAGGTTGCATTTACCTTCTACCATGATCTGTCTTTGTAGCTCATATCACTTCCTGAAGCAATATTACGACCACTTACATGTACACATGCATAAATATATTACTTTAAATATCTCTGTCTCTTCTAGAAAGGAAAGGAAATTAGACCCTCTTGTTCACAATCATATCTCCAGTTTCTTGGACAATGCCTTGCACTTAACAAATATGTCCTGTTTTTGTTGGAAGTGGTTCATGTATGCAGCGTGATATGAAAGGGGAAGAAATATTTTTTGAGTGTCTTCTTACCTTTAGAAATTTGCATATTTCATCTACTATACATTTTCATTTCCTTTTTGGCCTTCTTCACTGTGATATCTCTAATAGAATGATCATGGTGGATAACTGACTCTAAAGCTCAATTTTTGTCAATTGAAATAGTGCACTTCCTTTGTCTGACTATTACCAACGAGTCACGCTGACTTACTCGTTTCCACCAACAATCACGAGAGCATACCTACTTCTCATCATTCTAAAAGCATATTCCATTTATTGAAAAATACCTGTTTTAACTGGAAACAATCAACTTGTTTATTTTTTAAGGTTCATTGCTTCTGGAGAATCCTCTACCATCAACACAAATGCTTTAATTAAAGTTTTTATTCTCTGTCTCTATTCCAAAGGAAGGAAATACCTTAATCTGTTCCTAACATTTTTCTCCTGCTTCAGTGTCAGTAACCACATCATCTTCATAGCTCACTACCTGTGCTTTTTTTTGGCTAAGTCTTTTGTTCTTTTACATTTAAATTTAACTCCAAACATAAATGGAATTATTCAAACTCAATAGACTCTTAATAATCTTTCTATCAGTTTTACAGATGATTTGCTTCCTAATTGCTATTTAAAATAATACATAATTAGCTATTTTTATACTCATATATTCACTACTGGTATATGTAGTTGAATAAAAACAGAGCCACAGAGTCAGGCAAAATTGCACCTGCAAATCATTGCAATAAATTGGATGTTTATTCACAGAAACATCTAACTGATGATCACTTGCTGGCAAGATTGGACAAGTTTCAAAGTGACTCCAAAGGAGATCTGAGCATATTGGTAAAAAGAAAATTTCCACAGAACATAATCAAGACATTTGTGTTTGCTAAGGGAACTATGACCCCATCACAAAATGAATTTTCCAACTTTGAGGTAGAGGTGTTGGCATTTATTTACTGTGAAATTAACTGCAAGCCCAGGATCATTTGGTTTTAATGAAAGCAGAGCGAATGTCATTTCTGATCAAACAAATTCAAATGAAAACATTGCAAGTTCCGTTTGTCATTTGGGTGTTATTCTCCATTTCTTTCAGAATCCTACTTTAACACTTTATACACTATTGATGGAATTGGAAATTAGTTTGATCCTTTTGAAGGAAAATTTAGAAACAAAAATGATATCTTTTAAAATACTTGTTTGAGGCATTAGGTACTGACTCTAGCCAACAGAAGCAGATTAGGACTTTATTAGTAGGATACTTTAGAGCTCATAAAACTAAGGGATGTCTAATGAACCAGTTTAGACAGGGTCAGAAAAACACTGAGTGGAGATACAGGAGGCAGGAGCCTACGGCCATCTCTTAGGGAGTCTGCACTGAAATGAATTAGACCTAGGCATTTTCAGTTTTGTTGACTAAATTATTCATTTTCACAATTCAAACAGACCACCTCAAAATATTTAATTGGTCTACCATGGGTGACATGTCTGTTATTTCTCCAAGGAGAGCACAGTGATATTTTCACCAGAATGTATTCCAGTGATATTTTCACCAGAATGGGAAAGGTTATTTCCAATCAATCAACAAACAAATAAAACAGACAAACGAACCCACCACTCTTATCAAAAAGCTTAAAAGTAAATGACCTAAGCTCAGATATTTGTCAACATGCTTATGAGATCTTCTCTTTTCTTATAGAGGAAATCAAATATAGACCCAAATTATTAGTGAGTCAAATTATTAGTGAAGTCTGTCCACATTCTTTACATTTCTTCATTTATACATCTTATGTTTTACAGCCTACCAAAAGCATAACAGATAACAAAGCCAGTAACTGAGAGAATAGGCTTTGAAGCCAGTCAAACCTGTACTTGAATCTCACTTCTTCTATTTCTTATTAGCAATGAGAACTTATTCAAGTTATGTCAATGTTCAGACCTCAGTTTCCACATCTGTAAAGTGGGAATAATGAATTATATTTTAAAAGATCCTTATAGGAATGAAAATTTATACGGAAGTTATATTAATTTTACATTTACTATGAAAATAGGAAGTTTGTATAGAGTTATGTTTTAGAAAATGGACTTAAGGACAAATATTGAACAAATTATAGAGTGTTTTTATTTTATGCAGTTATAAGTGAAATCATGAAAGTGGTATCCAGATAGCTGAAATGTGGGAGATAATGCTCTAAAATGATAAACAGAGGTTTGAAGAAGATCTGGCTCATTTATAATCCAACATGCGGCATAAGATGCTATGTTAATGGGAAAAATCATACCCTTGTTCAAATGTTCATGAGTAATCTAATTTCTTCTTCTGGGAAGCCACCAGTCTAGCTAATAACTTGGTTATTATGTTGTGATCCACAGATACCCCTAGTGGTTAGTGAAATTATATACGAAACTTTAAGGGTCTCCATGGCAGTGTTTTTCTTGGAGTGAGGATCAAAAGCCTTCACCAGTTTTTCAGAAAGACATAAGACCTTTACAATACTAAGAAGCACAGAATTAAAATCGCCAGTACCTACCTCACCCAATGCCCCTTATTTTGTTTTCTTCCCACTTCTGAACAGTTTGAAGAGTGAGGTTGCTACTTGAAGGGCCATAGAAAGTAGTGGGAGCAAGCCATGAATGTTCCCTTTCTCCCTATCTTTTGTAAATGAGCATCCCTCTTTGTGTTGGAGATAAAAAATGAAATTGATTTGGCTAGGGTAAAAATATGTGATTAATAATTTAATATAAAACCTATCGATACTCCCTAATTGGACATGCACATAGGGAACCAGAAAATAAAATGGTGTATTTTAAATCATATATATTATATGGTGGCACAGACTAAGATCACAATATTGAGATGAATTCTTTTTTTAAAATCTACATTATCTTTATAATTCAGGATCTTTCTCATAAAACTGTGTTAACCCTTTCTTTTAGCCCGTACTAGCATCAATTTTTGTTATTTTTTTTTTTTTCACTCCTGGAATGACAAATAGTTCTCGGGCCAACTCGTATCAGTTGTTTGGATGCATCAGAAGGATTTGGAGGACCTGTGAAGGCTCAGCTGGAAAGAGAACCTTGATAATTAGCCATGTGTGCTGTGCACTCCGACGGGAGAGAATGGTTGGCCTTAGCTTAGATTAGATCTGAGAAACAATAGAGGGCTCATGGCACAAGGCTACCTAAATATTAGGAAAAAAAAATGATCAGGCAAAATTCCAAAGTTCCACACATTAATATCCAATCAGATATGAATGTACAAGCAAGGTTATGACAACCCTTGTTACTTTCACTATGGGCATAAAAGTATTAGCAAATGTAATGTTTAGTTGTAATAACCTTGCATATAAGTCAATAAAACCATAGTGATGATCAGATAAAAATTTTTGTTCAAATTTCATTTTCCAACTAACTATACATAAACTAGCTACCACTGGTTTACAACAGGGGGTTCTACATTGGTACAACACGTAGCATGGAAAATTTTTGGATGATGATGAAATGGGCTTCTTTTTTCTCTCTGTCACTCACTCTGTAGCAAGTACTGTTCTTATTTTTCCTTTATAGAAACCTTGTAAATAAGATAGTATTGTCTTCATTTACAAATGAGAAAATAGCTTCGAAAGCTTCTTGCCTCAAAGTACGTGGTAGTTGAACCCAAAGTGATCTCTGCTATATAGTCCATGAGTTTAATCTCTTTACTAGGTTACCTGAAAAGACACTGTTAAACCATCCTTACTCTCTGCAGATTCCCTTTGTTGATAAGAGGAGGCAGACACAGCTAAGGACTGACCAGAGGGACTGCTAAGTGCCCATTTAGATAGTTACCTGAGGTAAGAGGAAATGGAGGAGAAAATCTGCTTTCCGGCAGAACGAACATAGAACCGTCTGCTCTCTGCTTTCTTAATTTAAAATAATCCTAATAAGGAAGAAATATGCTTCCTTTCTATCGTCATTATGAATGTCAAACTCAGATAGAGGTGGTAATATGAAGTATTAAGAGCACTGGATTAGGAGTCAGACTGCCTGATTTCCTATCTTTGGCTCAAATACTTGCAGAGTGTGGGACATTAGCGAAGTTATTTAGCCCTCTTTGTTCTTTAGTCCCTGCAATTCAAAAACGTACACGTCATGGTTCCCACCTCATCAGACCATTGTGAGAATTAAAACGATGTATGTAGAACACTCAGAACAGCGCCTGGCACGCAGTAAGTATCATTAAAGTGTTAACTATCATTATCATTATTATAATAATTATTACTCTCATTCAAATTCTAGCCACACTACCAACAATTTAGTTCTGTTTTCAGGATCGCAGCTGGCCGTTTCAGACTGCTCTGCCATTAGCACTTGCGTGTGACTGATAACCCTGCCGCTAAAAACCTCCCTTTCCTGAATGGAGCACGGAGTGTGCAGTGACGAGTGACACAGAGGCTTCCCTTCCCTCATAAAACTTTCAGCCTCTTCGGGAACACAGGAATTGAGATACATTAATAATCTGGAATATTATGCCTGTTTCAAAAGGGAAAATACAGTTGTGATGGAGAGTATGACGGGGGTGTTGGGGTCAGGGAAGGATCCCTGGGAAGTGGCGTTTAAAAAAGCCAACCAAAAGGAAGGTCTTGTTTGCCATCTCAGGAGGTTTATATCTTGGGGATCATGGAAAGTCGTGGAAGGGTTTTGATCAAGGGAATGATGATCCTTCTGTTACCCACAGAAAGCTTGAATTCAGCCTAGGCCTAATATCATAGACACACCAAGAACCGAAAAGAAAGTTAAGTGTTTACCTAAGTCTTGTCTTTAGCTCAGGTTGCTACAACGAAAATACCATAAACTGGGTGGCTTATAAACAATAGATATTCATTTCTTGCAGTCTGGAGGCTGGAAGTCCAAGGACAGTGAGCCCGTGTGGTCAGGTTCTGGCGAGGGCCCTCTTACGGGTTGCAGACTGCTGACTTCTTGTTCCGTCCTCACGTGGCAGAGAGCAGAGAGAGGAAGCAAGCTCTCTCCTGACTCTTACAAGGAGGCTAATCCCATTCATGATGGCTCTTCCCTCATGACCTCATCTAATCCTAATTATTTTGAAAAGGCACTACTTTCTAATATCTTCACATGGGGGAGATAGTGTTTTAACATATGAGTTTTGGGAGGACACAAATATTTTCTTTAAAAATGCTGATGAGGGTTTAATTGAATAAAGCACAGAATATTCTAGAATTTTGTTTCACCATCTATCTCCCCAAAGTCAAAGATATACCAGAATAGTAGCTATTTTTCCCATTTCTCATGACCCTTTTCAAAACCCCTTCTATCTCCTCATTTTAAAAACCATAGCTCATTTTCTATCTCTTGCCCTCTTTCTTCATCTCACTATTCCTTTTCAAGACAGACTTGGAAATGCATTACCTAGATCGCCCATCAGAGATGCTCCCAGGTTGAGGGGGTGTAGTTAGGGGGCAGTCTTCAGCTGTCAAATTGTCCAGAGGGTCTGCCTTACCTGGAGAGAGCAACTTCTTTCTGAGTCATGTCTTTCCCAGGGCAGTCCACATTTGGTGACTGAGAGAGGTGGGGATATAAAGATGTGACTATTTCAGCCAAAATGGGACAACTCTGTCTATCCATATATACCTGGAGATCCCACCAGGATTGGCTGAGGCTTTGTCAGGCTGCATGGCAGCTAGATTTCTCTCTTCGCCCAATCCTGCTTTGTCTGCTTCCTTTCATCAGTTTTGACCCTAATAAACCTTTTGCCGCCCACAAAGCATCTTTCCAGAGATGACATACATTTCCAGAGAAACAGCCTGCCTACTTTCTGTATCTATTTTGTTCTTCAGAAGATAGCTCTGCCAATTCAGATATAAATGAATTTAGTTTTCCAAACTGAGTCTCCTTTAGTTATTTCTCTCTGAACATTGCTCTGATCAGAAGAGAGATCCAAGCCTTGGAGCTTGAATAGCAAAAAACCCTCCCCCATAAGTTCACGGAGCTATGCGTGTTGAAGTCAGCAAGAAAGGTACGTTAAGCTTATGTCTTATCATATTATTTTTTAGTACATGTCACTCTTAGAGTCTCTGGACCACCTCTTCATGAAGCTGCTCTCCAGTCAATGACATTTCTGGAACTGGGAGAAAGGCATCAAATTGAACACTCTCTGCATCAAAGTGTCTGTCATCTGTCTTTAGAGGCAAATATTGTGCCCTCCTTATTCTTCTTTGTGTGTTTATAATTAACTATCACACAATTGGGAGATAGAAGTGGTAGAAAGAGATGAGAGAAGAAAGGGAAGGACTTTATGAGGTTGATCCACATAATCAAGAGTGGAGGGTTGCATGGGGGATGTCTGGTTGGCCGGTTCCATTTTTGGAAGGTGAGCAATGGCAGAGGTGAATGGTAGGAACAAGGAATGTTGGGAATGGCAGACTTAGGGAGAAAGAATGGGAGATTTGAGAACTATTGCTGGGAGCAATAGTTTATCTGTGTGCAAAGGTAAGAAAAAGATTGAAGTTCCTTTTTTATCATTTTTTTGTTGTGGTTTGGACTAGAGTGGTATTTCCAAAAGAATGATCTAGAGGCCTTATGTATCAGGATCACCTGGAGAGCTTTAAGTTTAATTCTGTGGCCCTACCTCCAGAGCTATGAGTCAGATTTGGGGCTGGGTCCACAATATCATTTTTCCAAATAAGTATCCCACATGTTTCTGAAACAGACTGTATCCCACAGACTGTATTATTTGAAGTGCTGATTTAGCCCTGAAGTCAGTCTTAAAATTGAGCAAGTTGCACCCTAAAGATACACACACATAGGTTTTCCAAGGTTTATATAGGCTTGCATGGTTTTAAGAAAATTCATTTTCAGATACTCAGCTTCTGAATGTAGATTTTCCTAAAGGCAATCTTTTTTTTTTATTTATTGAAGTATATTTTACATATCATGCCTTTACTCCATTTTAAGTGTACAATTAAATGATTTTCAGTGAATTTACCGAGATATACAGTTAATCACATAAATCAGTTTTAGAGGAATTCCTTTCCCCTATTGAGACCCCTAAATTCCGCTCCCCAGCTACTTTTCAAGCATGTCCCACCCCTCCACAGTGCTCACCATGTCGCTCAGATGTGGATTTACCGTCCCACCCCCAATTCCCTAGAGAACACTCCCACCATTTGAGCACCGTAGTGTTAATCAGTCAATACCAGTTTGATGGCAATCTTGCTGAAAAAGTCCACTTTTCCAATGTTCCGTAACCACCACCCCTTTCAAAATTGCCTTTTCCCATGTTCTAAGGGAATAATAGTATTTCTTTTGGTTGTGATATATGTTGCCAGTTTGAATTGCCTTTAAGTGTAAGTTATCCAGGCACCAAACATAGAGACAATGCCAAAGTTCATAGTTGCTAAGAAAGAGACCCAAGAGAACACACAAAAAATCAGTAAATCAATGAGAAATACCGAAGTTTTACTCCTTTACAGGATCATGACAAGGCTGTTGCCTTCAGTCATTTGTTTCATTGTTTCTTCATCCGATTATCTACTTACCTATCCATCCATTCATCTATCATCAGTATTAGAATTCTCCAGAGAAATAGAACCAATAGAAAAATATATATACATTCTATTTATAAATAGATAAATATAGATAGATATAGATATATTTCTGTGTGTATATGTGTGTGTGTGCATATGTGTGTATATATAAATTGGCTCATGAAATTATGGAGTCTGAGAAGTTTCCCAAACTGCCATCTGCAAACCAGAGATCCAGGAAATCCAGTAGTGTAGGTATAATTCAGTCTGAGGGCAGGAGAAGATGAGATGAGAAGCCCCAGCTTAAGCGGGGAGGCAAGAAGAAAAGGGAATGAATTCATTTTTCCTCTGCCTTTTGCCTTATTCAGTCTCTCAGTGGACTGAATGATATCCAAGCACATTAGACAGGGCAATCTGCTTTACTGAGTCCACCGGTTCAAATACTAATCTCATCCAGAAACACCCTCGACAGACAAACACAGGAACAATGTTTAATGTAGGCACCCCACGGCCTATTCAAGTTGACATATGAAATTAATCATCACAAGTAAATTTTAATTAAAATGCAAATCTAAAATCTAGAATTAGATTAACATTTTAATTTTAAATCTAAATCTAAAATTTTAATTAAAAGTATGTATTAAAAAGCCAATTCACTATAAACAATTAACCAGAAAACACATTTTGAGACTATTAAACATGGGATGAAAAATCTTAAGTGACAACTTAAAATATGCAAGGAGTTAAATAATTTAAATATTATTTTAGTAAATACAGAAGGATATATATGTGTGTACATGCCTACACACATACATATTTATCAGTACAAAAATTTTCCTCCATTACCAAAAAAATCCAAGCTATAGCAGTACAGACTGGCAAAAATTTCTGCTCTATTTTGTTATTTGGAAACTTTGTTGCTTCACTATCCCCTACAGCTTTGTCCTCATGTGCTCAGTGTATAGCTGGGTCCTTGCTACATTCAAATGAAGATGGACACATCATCTAAAGGTCCTGACTTTCTCATGTCTGCCCAAATTTCACTAGAAGAAACTTGGCCATACTTAATCGCAAGGAGGATCAGGAAACACAGTTTCTAGGTAGATTGCTACATTCCCCGCTACGAATGCAAATCAATGGAAGAGAGAACAGATTTCTAGAACCCCCTGTAGCTTTGCTACATCAAGTATATTTTATTAATAAATTTTTATGGGATAATCATTACCTAGTCAGAGTATTTTAACACATTGCTGAATTCTGTTTATGAGTGTTTTGTTTATGTGTTTCACAATATGTTAAGTGACATTGCCCTATAATTTTTCTTTTTCATACCATGCTTGTTTAGTTTTCATATAAAGACTCTTATAATTTCATGAACAAGCTAGAATATTCCTTTTTGTATATTAAAAGGAAAGACAATTTTTTAAAAGATAAATATGATTTGTTCTTAGGTTTGATAAAACTTTTCTTATAAAACCTCTGCATATAATTTTAAAATTAATTTTGTAAATAAATGATTCCATTATTTTAATGCTAATCTGTGCTATTTGGGTTGTTCATTTCCTCTGAAATAAGGTTTGGTAAATTATAAAATTGCCTTGGAAATTTGTTACTTTGTTAACATTTTCAAATATATTAGAGTAACAGCCATTATTGATCATATTTGCTTGTGATTCTTAAGATGTTTACTTATTTTAAAACAAGCCCTGAATCTAATCTAGTTTGCAGAGCAAGTTGCTCTTCCCCTTTGCCTGTAAGACCCAGTAAGTGTAATGATTCTGGAAATGTTGGTGGCAGCTGCGGATGCTCTATAAACCCTCTGTTTAGTTCCAGTAAGAAAACACAATGCAGACCCATCAGCACTGAAGCAAAGC
The DNA here is from genome assembly GCA_963574885.1 of Lepilemur ruficaudatus. Lineage (NCBI taxonomy): Eukaryota > Metazoa > Chordata > Mammalia > Primates > Lepilemuridae > Lepilemur > Lepilemur ruficaudatus. The sequence goes on from CAUYRT010070085.1 coordinate 27,470, forward strand.
CGTCACTTACCCTGCCAGTATCTGTTGTGAAACAGCTTCTGGCTTGCCACTGGATTTTGGTACTGTGAACTTCTCACTGTGAAACCTCAGCGACTATGCAACCTGAGCTGCTTATCATCACTGATAAGCCATAAGGTGAAAATTCACAGCAGAACTTTATCAACCAGTGGAAGTGGTATATTCAAAAAGGGATTTGATCACGTCTTTATGGCATGCGTGAGTTGCATGGGTCTGAGACACAGATCTGCTTCCCAACAGGACCCTCGTTTAAAATCTGTCAGTGAGAGATACTCAAATGAGACCTGGAGGACAAAAGAGAAAGGAGAGGCTCCTTCTCCAACCGTAAGGATAGATACACGGACTTCTCAGCATTCTCCAGTAATCGTTATTCACTTCAGTGCCACAGGCAGTTGAGTTCATTGGTGAAAGTTTCATTTCTGTGAGAATCCCACAGAAAAGCTCTAATAAGAAAAAAATCACAAGTATTCAACCTGATCCAGTTATTTTTAGGAGTTGATTGCTTACAACTGGCCTTTTGTATCCATGGGTTCCATATCTGTGAATTCAACCAACTGTGGAACAAAAATTGGGGGAAAAAAGCCTAATTATGTCTGTACTGAACACATATGGACTATTTTTATTGTCATTATTCTTTACAGAATACAGCATAGCAATTCTTTACATAGCATTTACATTGTATTAGGTATTATATGTTATCTAGAGATAATTTAAAATATATGGGAAAATGTGTGTAGGTTATATGCAAATACTACACCATTTTATATAAGGGACTTGAGTGTCCATGGATTTTGGTATCCACGGGCCAGGGGTCCTGTATCCAATCCCCCATGGATAATGAAGGATGCCTATATGTTCTTACCATTGTTTTCATAAGCATAGCTGCATGTATCAATAATAGCTCACTGACAGAGTTATAACTCTTTATTATAGTATAATAGGCATTAATAATTTTCTTATCCTGGGGTGTTGCAGTGTCAAAGTGAGTTTACTACCTATTCTTGAGCATGGCTATGACTTCTGTTTTGGTTGAAGTGGAGTCCTTGGATATTACACTCACATTTCAGTATTCTTTTAAAGAGTTCCTGGCATAATCTGCAGATATTGGCAATGGACTGCATCGACCACAAGCCATTCCATGTTGAGTGGACTGGCAGTGACATCCAGCAGGAGCAATAGCGATGTTCTAAGCGGAGTTGAGTGGCTGCATGCGTGCTACGGTTGGAGAGTGAGGCCTGAGGAGTCGCTGGAACGCTCTGCTGGCAGCAAGGAAAGCTGATGATTGAGCTCCTTTTATCTGTGTCTGTCTGGTTTGGCACAGGGAATCCATAGCTCTGGACCTCACAAGGAAATGTTGTGGAAATCACTGCCCTAGGCAATTTCTACTGGATACCTGAACTGGGGTATAATGTCAGTCTACACATGGGGCAGCCACATTTGCTCACATGTTGAGCAAAAAAAGCTGGCACCAGAGGAAAAAAAGAATACAGCAGGTATAGAGAGGAAAACAGAGATATGATGATGATGATAATTATGATTATGATGATGATGATGGAGAGAGAAAGAAGCTTCAAAGTTGCCAATTACTTTCCAATTCTAATCTTAGCCATTATCAAGATACGTAAGCATTTCATTGCCTTGAAGTACACATGCTAACACTTGTATTCTTCCAGTAAATGTCTCTCTCTCTCTCTCTTTTTCTTTTTTAGCTTAAGCTAATTTGAATAGGTTTCTCACACTTGCCCCCAAATTATCCCATGCCAAAATACATGCCAAATAGTTGAGAAAAGAATATTTTTAAGTCTATTGAGGAGGAACTAAAAAGGCTCCTTCAAACCACTGCTGGAATCCCAAACGAACAGCATTCATCTCATTAGCTTCATTAATTAGGAAGCTGAAGCATCATGCATTCCAATCACTTCATTTTATAGATAAGGGAACTCTCTGTATAGTCACATTTTATGCAATTCAGTAACAATCTCCAGCAAAATATTATAGATCTAGATGAAAGGAAAGGACCCAAGCCTTTACACAGAACAGCTTGAAATAGAAATCATTGCTCAGTGCAGTCTGGTATTATTCTGATTCATCATAGACAGATGATAATTTAGATTCTAGAGAGGTTTTTCCTTAAATATACTTGTACTTCTTACATGCTGTCTCAGCAATTTAGTTATCTAATTATTTGCTTGTATTCATTCCCAAGTCAGGAGCCTAGGTTAACACATACCTCACGAATCTCAAATCAGGTTGCCATGGTAATAGAATCCATTCTCCACCAACTCTGCACTCTTAGCTAACTTATTTGAGTATCATGGCTTTATCTCTCATGCCAAAGAACTATGATAGATCATTATAGAATTTTTATGTATACTGTAGTTTAGTCTTTAATTTCTCTTCAAAAATTGCTTCATAGCTATAGGCTGCAGTTGCATCTTATCCTATGTATTAATATATCCTCAAATTCTCCTATTCGTTTGAAAAATGTTACAAATCTTGCCTCTGATTTTGGTATAAGCTGACATGAGCCATTTTACGCTTTAACCCTGCTCGTTTAGGCACTGTGAAAAAAACTTCAAAGGAGAATTTAAGTAAATGCTAAGAACACAGCTTTACTTTCCATTAATACGTAAGATAATTTTCCTAATGTTTAAAATTTTCTGCAAGCTCCTCATGGGCAGAAAATATGTTCACATTCTTTGAATCATCCATAGTAACTATAACACTACCTTAATATATATTTACTGAACCTGGATATGTTATATTCTAAAGTAATATTTGTGAATACCCACAACCCTTAAATCCCAAAATATCTCTCCTCACTGTTTTCTTTGGTGGCTTAAAATCCTCACTGTGACCTACACTTCTTGGAAAGACATCAAGTTTCAAGGAAGACAAAGATGTAAGCAAGTCTGAGTAGAAATTTAATTTCAATTCTTTATCAGCATAATAACTGTCCTATAGTGGGCTCTCTGCACTCGTGGGTCCTGTATCCACCCAATTGTGATCGAAAATATTTGAGAAAAAAAATAAAAATAATAATACAACAATAAAAAATAATACAAATAAAATGTAGTATAACAACATTATACATAGCATTTACATTGCATTATGTATTATAAGTAATCTAGAGATGATTTAAGGCACAGTGGAGGATGTGTGTAGGTTCTATGCAAATACTATGTCATTTTTATATAAAGGACTTGAGCATCTATGGATTTTAGTATCTGCAGGGGTCCTGAAACCAATCCCCCATGGATACAAAGGGGTGATTACACTGTTTGGGTATTATAATGGTAGTGCGCTAAGCATTTTACCTGTGTGGTTCCACGTGAACCTTCAGGGCAACTATATTTTATAGATGAGGACAGTAAGGTTTAGTGAGTATGGAGCAGCTTACCTGAAGACACACAACTGTAAACTATTCCAGCTCAGGTGTTATAAATTTCTTCCATTAGTGAGGATGTCTGGCTACAGGTAGATAAAAATCAGATTCACTGTCAATCTCAGAGCCAGGACAAGTGTAAAATTAGAAAGGCACCTAGAGCTCAAATTTAATCAGGCCCTCATGTCAAGCCCTCACTCTCCTCTGTCCTGACTCATTCTTTTCCATCCTGCTCTGTGTCCCAGGAGGTTGACCCGTATGGACCACATCTGAGACTGTTCCTCTCTCACTTCTCCATGGGTTGGGCTTTTCTGCTGGACCTCAGGAAGAACTCAGAGAAAAGCAGCAGAGAAGCCTGTCTTTAAAGTAGCCTTGAACTCTTTACCAGTTTCCTCAGTCTTTATCATATCACATTTTTTACATAAGGGTCACAGAATAAAATGTGTTTAATGGAGAGACATGTTCAAAAACTAACATTAGCCTACAGATACTAAAATCTCTTGTGATACGACTCAGAGAATATTGTAAATATTATTAATATTGTCTTCAGTTATTCACTTCACATTTATTTGGTAATTATTTCCTGAGACCCTAAATGGCTTTCCATTCTGCAAAATATAAAATCCCAAATCCTAAAGCGACTTAGAATATCTTCTACAGTCTGACTCCTGACTGCTAATTGAGGCTCTTTGCCATCACTTAATCTTTAACTGCCTTCAGTCCAAGGCATAATAAACTTCTCAATATCTTTAAGGGTGCCAAACTCTCTTTTGATTCAGGGCTATACACACAATCCATCTGCCTGGAAAATTCTCTCTCCTAGCATCTATTCAGCTGAATAGTTTCTACTGCCTTATTGCTTTTTAAAAGAGTTAAATGAATGAATAAAAGTAAAGTGTTTAGTTCTTGGCACATAATAACATTCAATAAATACTAGCTGTTATTAATGCCAAACGCTGTGCTAAATGTGGGTCATTTCAAGATTAAAAAATCAAGGACCTTGTCCACAAAGAGCCCATAGTCTAGTAGGAGAGGCAGGTATTAAATGATGAGTTAATTGCTATTATAGAGGTCTTAGTAGTCATTACTATGCTAACAGGGAAGTACACCAATTTCTGCCTAGGAGATATTGACAAGGCTTCCCAAATGGAGAAGAAACCTTATGTTGTACTCACAACCTCAGCCTATATTTCTTCTATGTGCAACTGTAGAGAATAAAATAAAATACAGTGGAATATCTTGAAAGTTCCATCAGCAACCATATCTTTTAAAAGTAATTTCTATTATTTACAACTGAAAAACATGTGAAGAAAGGTAGGGTGGGTATAGGTTAAGATCTGTTCAGGGAATTTTACCATTATTCTTGGCTGCTTCTATATTTAGCTTTTTCTATCTGGAGAGAAAACCGATGACATCTTTTTAAGATTGTTAACCTTTTTCAAAAAGACTACAATGAGAGGTGCTATGTAAACACACAGAAAAATAACTCAGACAGCTGAGCCCCCTCCCCCACCCCAGATCTCAGCGATATAAGAATGAGAGGTTGACTTAGCAAAGCAGAAGGGTGGAGGGGTGGAGAAACTCAAGTCCCATCTGTCAGCTAAAAGCCTTGGAAAACAAATACAATAGCAGGTCACGTAATCTCAGTCTTGCCCTTTCCTTTGGCTGATTACCTGAATGTAGGAATAACTGAACTACCTCATTTCTTTGAGTGCTTCTGAACAATTAGGACCAACCACATCTAACTGATCTACCTTGGTGTTTTTGTCCTTGCTGCATTGTGCAGATCTTATTGGGGAAGTTGTATTTTTGCAAATTATAAGGTAATTATTCATATAAATAATTTTTTTAAGGACCAGTATGCACATCTCACTAGTGATTACTCAGAAACATTAAGGGGAGAAAAATGACCTAGTTGACTCATCCACATCTCTCTGAGTCAGTCCTTTTATTTATTAAAGACATTGCTGTTTCACATGAGTTTTCTCTCATTAAGTCTCTGCCATTGGATTGGACGACATCAACACACACGAACAACCTTTATAGCACACGTGCCTCTCAGTTCCATTCCTCCTCCTCTCCAGTGATATTGTCTTAACCTCCTCCAAGATCTATGGGCATGAATATACGCTAAATCTTATCAACCCTAAAACTACACCCCAAATCATTAAATCTAGTAGCCTGTTAGGTCTTTCCAGCTTGATTGCTCCAACACTGCTATGATAAGCAATGCTACCTCTAATTTAGTGGTACTTGTTTTTTTACTCTTCATCCATTTTCAGCTTGGATTTTAAATGCTCTCTAACCAATAACATTAGTTCCAATGAATCTCTGTAGTTTCATTATCACCTGGAAAAACCTATAGAAAACAAACAAACAATGTCATCTTCTCTTTCCTGTACTCTGGTGCTATGAACTGAATTGTCTCCCCAAAATTCATATGTTGAAACCTAACCTCCTATGTGGCTGTATATGAAGATAGGACCTTTAGGAGGCAATTAAGGTTAAAGGAGTTCATAAGGGTGGAGTCCTAATTCAACAGGATTGGTGACTTTGTAAGAGACGGAGATCTCTCTCCCCACAGACATAGACCAAGGAAAGGCTATCTTAAGCACATAGTGAGAAGACAGCTCTCTGCAAGCCAAGAAGAGAGAGCACTGATCTCAGACTTCCAGGCTCTAGAAGTGTGAGCAAGTAAGTTTCTGTTTTTTAAGCCACCTAGTCTGTTATTTTGTTATGGCAGCCCAAGCTGACTAATACATCTGGTAGCTTAGTATTCCTGGGGGTGAGGGGGAAGATCTTACCACAAAGCTAATTGGTATGATTTTAACTTCATGATTACTAATTGAAACCAGGCCTTCATCACAGACTTGACTACTAATGTATTTCTCTTGTCAGCCAACTTTTCCATATTGCACAGTGAACAAACTGCATTTATTTGCCTCAAATATCTGTACGCACTTTCCCCTCCCTCTTGGATTTGTTGCAAACTGACTCCAACAAATGCCTTCCCTATAATTTCGGGGTTTTTTCCCCACTCAGAATCTGAGTGTAGATGTGCCGCTTGCTTTTTTCAATGGAATATTAGCATGTTTGGTGCAAATAGAAGCTTGAAAAAGAGCATTATCTTGTGTTTGTTTCTATTTTCACCTACTCTAGCTTTCATAACAAAATAACATAGATGGGGTGGCTTAAACACAAGAAATCTTTCTCATAGTTTTGGAGGCTGGGAGTCTAAGATCAGAGTGTGAGCAAAGTCAGGTTGTGCTGAGGGCCTCTTCCAGGGTTGCAGATGGCCCCTTTCTTGTCCCATCCTCCCATAGCAGAGAAAACAAAAGAGAGAAAGAGTTCTTTGGTGTCTCTTATTATAAAAGACACTAATTCTTTCAAATTAAGGCCCCAACCAAATGACTTTATTTAACCTTAATTACTTCCTTAAAAACCTTATATGAATAAGGGGTGCTTCAATATATGAATTTAGAAGTGACACAAATATATATCCCATAATAATTTCTTCTCCTGGAATACTGCTACCTCTATTAGAATAAGCCTGGGCCAACCTGCTGTGGAATGACAGATAACTTAGAGGGGAAATATATTGTGTCAGCTGAAGTCATTCTAGGTCAACCAGCCCACAGTTGACCTGGCGGCAGATTGCAAACACCTGAGCAAGCCCAGCCAAAATCAATGGAATCTAGTCTAGAGCAACTGAACTGCCTTGCCATCCATAAACTCATATGAAATAATAAATTTCTGCCATTTTAACCCCCTGAGATGTGAGACTGTTCGTTACCCAGCAATAGCTAGCTGATAATACACTATCATTCTCAGAAGATCACATATCCTTTTACACAGAGAACATAGAAGCCACCAGACAGGGATTTCCTTTTCTTTTTATGCTACCATATTTACAAATTTTTGAAAATGTATCTGGGATTACTCCCCAGTTTTTCTTCCTATAAAAAATAGTGTCTTTCCTCCTACCTAAAGCCAATTACTGCACCTACACTCTGGATTCTGTTTGTTCTTGTTTCCCTCACCTGCTGCTCACTCATTAATCTATTGCAACTTGGCTTTTATCTCCTGTCAACAGGTCACAATAGCCCTTAAGATCACTGATGAACTCTGCCTCATATTTTAATTCTCATTTTCTTGACCTCTCAGAATGTTAACACAGTAGAAAATTCCCACCTTGTTTAAAAACTCTTTCTTCTGGCTTTATGATACCATCCTTTCATATTCATCTTCCCACCTGTTTTTTTCAATCTTTTTTCCTGGATCCTCCATGTTCATTTGAGTTTTAGATAAGAGAGATTTTAAAGAATTAGTCTTAAGACTTCTACTTCAGTTATTCAGTATTCTGTCCTTAGATGAGCTTTTCATTTTCTATCACCTCATGTTGGATTCCTCTACATTTATATATCTCTGGCCTCTTCTCTAAGTTTTAGAAGATGGAGTTCTGGTAGTCCACTTCCGAAGAAATTGACATCCCAACTCAAAAGATACGTATTTCCTTGTCATCTTCTCCATTTTATTACACAAACCTGGCATTCTTCCACTTTTACTCAGTTAAGTAAAGGTCACCACCTTCTATATGCAATTGCGTAAGACAGAATCATGGTGTTGCTTTGACAGCTCCCTTCTCCTCCTCCCATTTCCATTCCATCCCCCAGATATATACAATGAATAGTTCATAAAAGTTGTCCTGATTCTTTAGAATGGGTCAGTTTTCCTTGCCTTCTAAATTTTGGCACCCTCTGTATCTCTTTGCAGGGCTCATACAAATGTACTTAAATGCATACCTGTCTTTCCTCTAGAATATTAACTCCAGTTAAGGGGTGAGTCAATGTTAATCCTATTCATTGTTCTATACTCAGCAATTAGTATACTGTCTTGAAACTTGCAAATATTCAATAAATAAATGTTTAAAGAATTAAAGAATATGAAAATACATTTGAAAATGTAAATCAGCCAAACAGTGCTTTATATGCTCTCAGAGAAAATTGAATTTATAAGCATTTAAACATCTAAGACAAAATTTATTAGCCTGGATTTTTCTGCATGTCCATAGACGGCATACAGAATTTCTGTGTGGTTAGGAATTATTGCAAAAAATGTTTAGCTATATAAAATTGTACAAGAAGACTATAATAGTTAGCTGGTGAAATCTATGAGTTTCTTTGAGATCAATTTTAATGAGAAAGAGAAAGTACAGTGTTCTATGGCAGGAGTAAAAGAAAAAAAATAGATGCAACCTTGGATGATTTAACCTCTAATAGCCTCTTTTGTTCACATACAGAAAAATGTTTTAAACCTAACTATGCATTAGAATCACTAGTAACTTTTAAAAAATAGAGATAATAAGTCTTTAACCCAGAGCTTATGAAAAGAGAAATAGGATATATATGAATGTTGTAAAATTCCGCAGGCTAATGTGTTGCTCGGCCAAGACAGAAAGACACGGATGTAGAAAAGAACAATAACAATACCTTCCTCACAGGATTGTTGGAAGCAGTGAATGAGATAATGTGGGAAGAACTAGCAGAGGGTCCCGAAATATTAGTCTCCTACTCTTTCACTCTTTCCCAGGATACTGGAAACAGTGGACAAAATGCTTTTAAAATAGTGATGTAAAATAAAAACTCTTGAGTTCAAATCCTTCCTCTCTTCCTTACTAGCCAGTCAAATATGGGCTTTCAGCCTGAATTGCTTACCTGTTTAATATGAATAATAATTAATATATGCATATTCAGATAACAGATACTCAGTATTCTTGAATAAATAAATCAGTCCTTCAATCAGATAATCAATTCATTCAATATTTTTTGAGCACTTACTTTATGGTTGGTACTCTTCTAAAAACTGTAGAAACAAAGAAGAGCAAACAAAAGTGAACATGGTTTCTATGCTTATGATACTTAAGGATTTGAGCCCATTCTACTAAGTGAAGTATCACAAGAATGGAAAAACAAAGCACCACATGTACTCACCAACAAATTGGTATGAATTAATACTTACACACACATATAGTAGTAGCATTCATTAGCTGTCAGGCAGGTGGGAGGAGGGAGGAGGGAATAGGTATATTCACACCTAATGGGTGCAGTGCACACTCTCTGGGGAATAGACATGCTTGAAGCTCTGACTCTGGTGGGCCAAAGGCAATGTACGTAACCTAAACATTTGTAACCCTGTAATATTCTGAAATAATATATATATTTACAAAAGAAATAAAAAGTAAACATTAAATTATGATGCCTACCACAAAGTAAATATGAATTTTTGAGTTAGAAAATATGGTGGGTGGGGAACTTACTTGAAATAGATAGGATGATAAAGAATGGCATTTTTGAGCAAATTACCTTTATTATGAGATTAAGCTAAGAGCTAAAAGAGAGTAGAGTGTGTTAAGGTGAAAAATACAGTTTTGGACTAGCATTATTTTTTAAATTGAAAACTAGAAGATGAGAAGAACTCAAATAAAGGACAAATTCAAATGTTTGGCATTTTGTTAACTCTGATGAGATCAAGGTAACTGCCTCAGCCAAGTTTGAGAAAAGAAGCAGATTTTGCCCTTTCACACAATAAAATATGCCAATACCACCCACTGGTGTATTTGATTTTCACCTTTTTACAAGAATGTCTTGGACTCTTTTATCATCAGTGGTATCCAGAGACCTTTCACATGGTGTTCATTTGATTCACCACATACAAATCAGCAATATTTAATGCCATCCAACTTATCTCTGAAAAGAATAATGTTGTGGAATCTTGTTACAGATTCCAAGATTTACTAGAAAATTAGGCTAGTTATGTTCAGGCAACATTGTCCAAGTCACAAACCTGTCCACGTTCTCTAACGTTAATTTTGTTTCTGTAATAGTATCAAGGAACACATATGTACATGTTTATGTAAGTGAACATTTTCATTAGTCCTTGTTTCCATCTCTTGGCTCACAAAAGGAGATAGGAGGGACCTTAGAAGAAGGGACTCTTTTATTAATATGATCTCACCAATTCTGCTGCATTCTAACTGTAAGGAAAGGAATTTGGAATTCATCTTGGAAGCTTTCAGATCCCCAAGTGTTCTGAGTCATCTGTTTCTGATTAGTGAAGAGGAAGAATTTTAATAAGGGAGTCTCTATAGATGCAGCAGCCTTGCCAGAGCTACAGAGTATACTTCTGTTATGTCATCCTGCCCGGGGGAGAGGACTGAAAGAATGTTCTTATTTATGGAACAAATGTGTATAGGCGTAGGTCTTATCTCAAATCCAAAAAGCTCCAGATGTTATTCCAAAATTCTATCAAACTGAATCATTAAAATATAAATCCATATACATTATCATAACAAAATTATTTATAATGTTAGGTCTGTAACTTTTATTAACTCAAAAGTAATTTTCCTAATTACTATATTACGAATTTTCCTATGTTCATAAGGTGTGATTTGTTCTTTGGTTCATTCACTCATTCAACCATTTATTCATTCTTCATATACATACATTCATTCATATACATATATATACATATATACATATACACACACATATATATATATATATAGAGAGAGAGAGAGAGAGAGAGGAAGAGGAAGAGAGAGAGAAAACACCAGGCACTGTGTTAGGCACTGAGGATTGAACATTAAGGGAGGGAGACATGGTGAATGTCCTTGAGGAACTTAAGAAGCTAACCGTGGGAGGGACAGTTATTAACCAAATAATTCAATGAGACATACAGATGCTTTAAGTCCTTTGAGGAAGCACAGGATTTTGTGAGATTAACTTACTGAGAGCAATCAGTGGCTATCAGAAAAATCATTCTCTAAGGAGGAAACATTAAAAAACTTACATGGGGAATCAATAGGAATTTGCTAAGCAAAAATAAATGGGAGAAAAGGGATGGGTGCTTTATAGGCCAACCAAACGACTGGCTTTGTGCAGATGTCTCTGTGAGGAGAGACAGGACCTTGGAAAGTCTAAGGATTTGAAAGAATTCCTGTGTAGCTGAAGAATGGTGAGCAAAAAACTGATCATCACAAAATAAGCTGAACCATACACGGCATGTTAAGAAATTTATATCCTTATTCTAAAGAAGGTACTGAGCATTTTTAAATAGTGGAGCTATACAATTTAAGAAAAAAAAAACACACCTGCATATTTTTTAAAATGATCACTCTGAGTGCTGGGTGAAGAGTAAATGTGGTTTTGTAAATTGTGCTGGAAAAGATTGTAAATTTTAAATAACACCAAGATGTAGGGTATTTTGGTTATTAGCTTGGTGCAAAAGTAAGTGTGATTTTAGCATTGTTGAAATTTGCCATTTGATATTGGAATACATTCTTAAATAAATGCGGTTATGTTATACATCATTTTAATGTGCATTTCTCCCTTTATGTGTTTATGCTAATGATTTATTACTTGCTGCTTATTTTATATTTATTTTAGACTATGGAAATGATGTTAGACAAAAAGCAAATTCAAGCAATTTTCTTATTCAAGTTCAAAATGGGTCACAAAGCAGTGGAGACAACTCACAACATCAACAACACATTTGGCCCAGGAACTGCTAATGAACGTACAGTGTGATGGTGGTTCAAGAAGTTTTGCAAAGGAGATGAGACCCTTGAAGATGAGGGGCACAGTGGCAGTGGTCGGCCATTGGAAGTTGACAACAACCAACTGAGAGCAATCATCAAAGCTGATCCTCTTACAACTACATGAGAAGTTGCCAAAGAACTTAACCCTGACCATTCTAAAGTCATTTGGCATTTGAAGCAAATTGGAAAAGTAAAAAGGTTCAGTAAGTGGGTGACTCATGAGCTGACTGAAAATCAAAAAAGTCGTCATTTTGAAGTGTAGTGTTCTTTTCTTTTACACAACAATAACGAACCATTTCTCAATCGGATTGTGATGTGTGATGAAAAGTGGATTTTATACGACAACCAGCAGTGACCAGCTCAGTGGTTGGACTGAGAAGAATCTCCAAAACACTTCCCAAAGCAAAACTTGCACCAAAAAAAAGTCATGGGCACTGTTTGGCGGTCTGCTTCCAGTCTGATTCACTATAGCTTTCTGAATCCTTGGGAAACCATTACATCTGAGAAGTATGCTCAGTAAATCGCTGAGATGCACCAAAAACTGTGATGCTTGCAGCCAGCATTGGTCAACATAAAGGGTCAATTCTTCTCCACCACAATGCCTGACTGCATGTCACACAACCAATGCTTCAAAAGTTGCACTAATTGGGTACAAAGTTCTGCCTCATTCGCCATATTCACCTGACCTCTCACCAGTTGCCTCTCACTTTTTCAAGCATCTTGACTACTTTTTAAGGGGAAACGCTTCCACAACCAGCAGGATGCAGAAAATGCTTTCCAAAAATTTGTCAAATCCCAAAGTATGGATTTTTATGCTACAGGAATAAACAAACTTATTTCTTGGCAAAAACGAGTTGATTGTAATGGTTCCTATTTTGATTAATAAAAATGTGTTTGAGCCTAGTTATAACAATTTAAAATTCACAGTCTAAAACCGCAATTACTTTTGTACCAACCTAATATGAAAACCAAGTTTTCAGAAAGTGATGTCAGCAAGATGATGGAATAGAAGGTTTCAGCTCTCATCCACCAACAGAAACAACAATTTGGCAAACAGCATGGGCTAGAGTACCTTTGTGGGAGCCCTGGCATCTAGCTGAGGTTCTAGTATCCCAGTGGAGGAAAAAAATGCAAGAGTGGACACATTGAGTAAGTACAGGAGTTTCACTTTCTCTGTATCAGCCCTCCTCCAAGGTGGCACAGCTCAGTGCCAAAAAAGGCCCCTTCAGCCTGCAATTTGTCCTATGGGTAAAAGTGAGAAAAAGTGAGTGCCCGGCTTTCCCAGCCTGTTCCCACAGGTTCCCACAGCCTGCCCTGGAGGCCCTCTTCCGTCTCAACCCACCAGAACACTAAGAGCATCAGCATAATTGAATCATCTGAGGATAGCTAAAGTAGGGAGATGGGGAGGGATCATATAGTAATCACTATGCAGTTCTCAAGAGGCAATCACAAATTCAGCTAAGTAGCTTGAAGATTCCACCAAGCAGGCAGCCTAAAAACCTTGCAAAATGACCCACCTGAAGAATTCCTTTAACCAGCCAATGCATACCCCAGCATCCTATGTACCCTCCTATGGGTGGCACCCTACATATCTCTATGAATGACCCATTTGATCTCTTGTAGGCAGCACATGCATCTGAATAGCAGGTGCAGATCTTAGCAGCTGGTTTGATTCTATTTGTCTGGGGAAAGGCATACAATCTTAAACACTTCAGGGCACTGCCCTAGAGAAAATAAAAAGAGGGTATTAAGAACCATTCCCGGCTTTTCAAGATTGAAAGAAGATTCACAATCATAAGATTTACCCCCCCAAATATAGTAAGAGGAGTGGAGCAAGCACATACATAAAAAAGGTCTGGGAGACTATTAAAATCCCTAGTCAGGCTGACTGGTGAAGTTTTTTCTCTCCAAAGCTAGTCAGTAAAGACTGGAAGAGGGGACTATTTCTTCAAGTGCAAAAGCAACAATACAAGACTTTAAGGGACATGGAAAGTCAAGGAAACATGACACCACCAAAGAAACAAAATAAAGCTTCAGTGACTTACCAAAAGAAATAGAGAACTATGAACTACCTGACAAAGAAATCAAAACAATCTTCATCAAGAAACTCAGTGAGCTGCAAAAGAACAGAGGTAGATAATTAACAATACCAGGAAAACAATGAATATATTAACAAAATGACAAGTTCAATAAGGAGACAGAATTCATTTTTTAAAAAGCCCAACAGAAGTTCTGAAGCTGAAAAATACCGTATCTGAAGTGAAAAAAAAATTAATAGAAATAGTCAACAGCAGACTCAATGAAGCCTGAGAAAAAATCAAGAAATTCAAAGCTAGATCATCTGAAATTATCTGGTTGGAGGAACAAAAAAAAAAGAATGAAAATAAATGAAGAAAGTCTACAGGACTTGTGGGGCTGTAGTAAGTAAACCAGTATCCATTCTATGAGAGTCCCAGAAGGAGCAGAGAAAGAGAACTTGTGAACTTTGATACACCACTTTTAGTAATGGATAGATCATCCAGATCAATCCAAATCAATAGGAAAATATTAGACTTGAACTATACTTTAGGATAAATGAACCTAACATATACAGAACATTCCATTCAAACACAGTAAAATATACTTTTCTCAAGTGCACATGGAGCATTCTCTAGTAATAAATTATATATTAAACCACAACACAAGTTTTTAAAAAATTAAGAAAATTGAAATCTTATCAAGAATTTTTTTTTCTGACCAAAATAGTATAAAACTAGAAATCAACCAGAGGGATATTCTTGGAAATTCAAAAATATGTGGAAATTAAGCAAGACAATCCAGACTAATCAATGGTTCAAGGAAGAAATCACAAGTGAAATCAAAAACTATTTGGAGACAAATGAAAATGAAGACAAGACACAAAAAAAAACTATGAAATGCAGCAAACACAGTTCTTAGAAATTTATAGGAAAAATAATGCCTATTATTAAGAAAATAAATATCTCAAATAAACAACTTAACATTATATACCTCAGGGAACTATAAAAAGAACATACCAAGCCCAAAGTGTGCAGAAAGTAGATAATCTAGAAGAAATGGATAATTCCTAGAGACATTCAGCCTATCATGACTGAACCATTAAGAAACAGACAATCTGAGCCAATTTATAACAAGTAAGGAGATTAAAGTAGTAATCAAAATTTCTTCCCCTCAAAAAAAAAATCCCAGGGAAAGATGGCTTCACTGGTAAATTTTACCAAAATTACAGAAAAAATCATGTCAATCTCCTTAAATTCTTCCAAGAAAGTCACTTTTTATCATTTATATTCTGATATTCTTTCTTGGGTGGGAAAGAGTAGGAAACTTTATAGCTTGAACAATTCAAACTGTTATAATGCTGTTATTACCTTCACAGAAACTTATCTCTATATTGCAGAAGTATGTCATCTATCTTGTTTCCTGTGGTGAGTTAAAAAGGTTGAGACCCTGACAAAGATTCATAAAAATATCAATGGTATGTTATTAATCTTTGGGCTTGATTCACCTCATTGTTTATTTTGAATAAAGTTAAAGCATTATATTGAATTTCTTATGATTATTGTATTAAATTAAATAATACTTGTAAATTATTACCAGGTGCATAATAATTATTCACTAAATCATAGTGATTTTCAATATTAGCACAATCATTTCACTATTTAGGGTAGGGTTGAGGATGATGGATGAATTCAAGAACTTAAATTTCTTGAATTCTAGTAATATTCTTCTCATCAGCTCATTGTCTCCCTGATTTTTCAATATAGCTGTGTTTTAGAGTGTCCAGGTCTTTCTTATAATACAAAGTATAATATCTCATGTATAATATATATGTTATAGAAAAATATAATACATTTATTTTTAGAGAAAAACACATTTAATATTATAGTCTTTTGGGGGCAGGGGAGAAATGTCTCTTGGATTTCTGCAGATTTTTTTGAATAAACATTGGCAGTTTCTGTTCCAGACTATCCTTTCAAATATATTAATATTTGTATAGCACACAGCCTTGCAAGGTAGAAGAAATATATTCTTGTAGGATAGAGGGAACATTTATTTCCAGACCAGGATAATAAAAATGATAAGGTTGGGATTTCTTAAACTTGAGATTCCTCTGTAGTCATTTTTTGCATCACACTCATGGGACTGTGGAGGTAGAGACAAAGGGAATTTATGCAAGTAGGAAGCTCACACTGTCTGCTCTGCCAAGATTAATAATGGTCTTTTGTCTCTGACCCAGGAATATTGTGTCTTTTGTCAGCCTCCATAAAAATGTGGCAGGCTTGCTTGTTAGCTTATAAGTAGGGTAAAATCTCATATCCTTCACAATTATTGATCTTTTTTTATACCATTTTTTGATCCTCATTTTATTTTCAATTCTCCCACTGTAAATTCACAAATTTCTTATGCAAAATCATGGGGAAAAACATCAGTAGTTTTGCTAATTCTTTGTGATTTTAATTTTTCAAAGATCCACTTAAAGAAAAACTAACAATTCAGCCTATGGGTGGGACATTCGAGGAATTATCGTGAATCTGCTCTACTACAAAGGAAAAATACATAAATAATGTCATAGACTAAGAAACTCCTTTTGCGTTGAGATTCTTACAGTCTCTTTGCATTTTTGGCAGTTTTGCTCTATCTTACAAACTCACAATGTTGGGATGATCACCTGCCCATTCCATAGGCCCCAAGTGCTTGCTTTTATAAGAATTGCTTTTACTAAATAGTCACATTTCTAGGAAACCTGCGTTTTCAATGATGGGCTGTACAAAGCTTAAGAAAAAAACATTTTTCAGAACTCTCAGTTTTATCTTGTCTATAATTAAGTGCTCTGATGGAGCCTTCAGGAGATGTTTTCCACCTTCTAACAAGATCAGAGAACTTACAACCCACCATTCCTATTAGAGACTCCAATTATTTCTATTGTATGAAAAGGCCTGAGCACATTTTATTTAAAACGATTTGAATAAAATATTAAAGTCTGACATGGGCCCTCAAATCATTGACTCACTTCATCAGCCCAAGACCTTCAACAAATGAATTCCCATCTTTTATAAATTTCTAATAACATAACTATTCAGTGCCTCTCAGAACACAAATGGAAAATATAGCCACTCAATGGATTCTACAAGACCATGCTCGCTGGTGAAGTGAAATTTGATTGCTTTAATGCAGACATAAGATAGCATTAGTTTTCGTGGTCTTGATGGGTCACATGTTTTATATCTCCATGAGTAGAGTCCCACATCCTTAGCAAGAGGGAGTTATTTTCAAAATTATGTGCTGCCCTTGGCTGGGTGAGGCTAACATTCATTTAGTGATTCAAGAAATTTATACTGAATTCTTTCTGTGTGCCAAGTGCTAAGCCATGAGGACTACAGTATTGTGCAAGATGGACTCATATTCTCATCTCAGAGTTCACAACTGGGTGAACTAAGAATTAACAATTGTAAAATAATAACTTTGATAACTGCTGTGCAGGACAAGGATGTTTGATAAGATTGATGGAGAGGCTTTTGTCAGGTTTCAAAGTGCTCCTCTTCAAGGTCACCTGTTGGTAGGCATTGTTCTTTGAGAGATTACAGGGTCAACATGATCCTTCAAAATCAGAATCCTGCTCACTTTTCTGGCTGCATTTCTTACTTTTTTACATTCCATTCCCATTTTATCTATATCCGACCTTACCCACTTCTAGCACAATGGTTGTATTTAATTATTTACAAAAACATTGTACCACTTGTTGCCATTTGTGTTCTTTATTTAGAAAGCCTACTGTGAGATGTAAACTAGTGTTCAGGAGATTTGTGCAGGAGAACTTTTGGGATTAAGGTAAAAAAGGAAACAAGATAAGACAGAGGAAAATATTGAACTGTGATGCAATCTCAACAAAGACTTCAGCAAACTACATGGGAAGCCATGATAGTCCTCCAGTGTTGCCCTGAGTTGGCGAGAGGTTATTAGCTTTTTATACTTCCGAATTGACCTGGCATTGGATGCAGTCTGCTCTAAGAAAGGAATAGGACCATGAGCAAGGGCATTCTCTTGAGTCAAAATACTTCCCAGAGGTAGCTGTCAGCTGAGGTCTGTTTGCTGGTAGCACTTTCAGCAGCTAGGGGATATTTTCTTAATTTCCAAAGAACAATGTGGGTGGTGCATTACGGCATCCACTACAGTTGTTACCTCTCTTGCGTGCAGATCTTCACGTATGCTCTTTCTTTTGCCTGAAACAACCTTATACTCTATTTCTCTTAATATATTTTACTCATTATCTGGGTCTTAGAAGAAATGTGTATTCCTTGGAAGTTTCCCTTGATAGACTTTTCTCCTTTGGACATTGCCTTTTCTTACTGCAACCGTTATATCAGTATGTTCTAGTTGTGCATTTAGTTTTTGTATTCCTTTCTATATTTTGTGCTACTTGAGGACATAAACTATTTATTATTGTATCACTAGTGCTTATCATAGCTGCTACAAAGCAGAGTAATGATAAATATTGGTTGAATAAATGGTTAAATGAAAGAAACAAAGAAACAAATAAAAATACAGTATAGGCTTTAAAGAAAATGAAGCCATTGTTTGAATTCCAATTATTTAAAAAGCTAGCTGTGTGGCTTTGGTCAAATTATTTAATCTCTCTTATTTTTATCTTCTCTTCATGTAAAATGGGAGTAATAACTCTTCTACTAAAAGACTGTAATATATCTTTTACAGAATAGACACCAAGTAGATTTTGATTCCTTTTCTCCTTCCCTTCTCTGTGAATGCAACTATGATAATGTCCAAAGTGTCTTCTAGCTCTAATGCTTTGTGAGTTGACATCTGTGGTCCCCAACCTTTGGGCTGTGCCCACCCTCCACCCTGGTCCATGGAAAAATTGTCTTCTATGAAACTTAGGAACCTGGCCACACAGAGGAGGTGAGCGGCGGGTGAGTGAGTGAAGCTTCATCTGCATTTAGAGCTGCTGCAGCCACTCCCCGTCACTCCCACCACCACCTGAGCTCTGCCTACTCCCCCAATCCCACCTCCAGAAAAATTGTCTTCCATGAAACCGGTCCCTGGTGCCAAAAGGTTGGGTACTTCTGGTCTGCATGAATAATAATGATTCTTTTTATATTCAATACCACTGAAAACTAAAATATTGTCAACTGAGAAAAATTAAGAAGTTAATGTGGCTGATGCTTGATACATGTGAGGCTTGATATTAATTATAAATAAGCAACCACTTTAAAGGGTGATACAATTAGAAGGAAAGTAGAAAAAGAGATAATGTATCTCATATAATCTTCATAAAGTCTCCTTCTCTGGGCCTGGCCAAGACATTACCTGACTCTCATGACATTGGGAACACCATGCAGTTAATAAAATAGTATAAGGCTTCCAAATCAAACTTTATTTTCTTGCTACTGTAGGGGAGAATGAAAACTTCCCCTTTACCCCCGGAAGTTTCATTGAAAGATCAACTCACAATAAGGCAGATAGATAAGAGAAACGGATTACGAATTTATTTACCATGTGCACAGGGAGAATCACAGAGTGATTGCCCAATATCCCAATGGGGTCCAGAAGTTTATATATCCTCATTTGAAAGGGAAGGGGGAGATGAAGAAATTAGCTAATTCTATATAGGGGCAATTAATGGTTACTAGGGAGGATGAATAGATACTTGGAAAAATGAATGGATGAGGGAGATAGAGATTGACTTGTAACTGATTCTGTTTATAAATTAAATTAACCTGAGAGACATGTATTACTTTTAAAATGGGTTGGGCCAGGTCTGGTTGCATTCTTGATCTTCTTTCCTACACTATATTAAGATAACAGGGAAGGGAAGGAAAGGCAAATGTTCTTTTTGATGAGCCATCTGATTTTATGCAGACAGAGGGAAAGCCCCTTCCAAGGCCTATTGATATCTAAGAGCCTTTAATTTAAAATACTGTTTATACCAAGGAGTCATATTTTTGGGTGAAATTTCCTGAGCTCCTTCACTTCCACATGTGAATGTCTCTGTGCAGGGGACCTAAAGGGACATGGCTACTGGAGGCAAGTGCGTTCAGATATCAGGGACAATTTAACTTGTAGTTTTAGTCACAATTCTGTCTCTTCAAATTAAGTTTTGTCCTCTTCTCAGGTTAGAAACAGACTTTTCTATATTTTGTACCTAAGACTTGACCTGGGAATGTCACCATTTCCCAAAATTTCGTAGCTGGGGCTCATCAGTTCCACTGAATGTCAGTGAATGACAAAAACATGTCTCCTGCTTTTCTTGTCTGCAGCTGTTCAAAACAGCTTTCCTTAGGCTCTGAGCTCATCCATTCTCTGCACATGCCCAGTCCAAAAGATTAATGGTAGAGCAGCTCTGCTCACCAGCAAGTCTGGCTGCATTCCAGACTTCGGCCACGACTCATCTTTCTTTCTCTTCAAGGACCAGCAGGTATTGTGGGTGATAGTAATGAGGCTGCTCCAGTTGCTGGATGCAGGGTCCCTGCATCTGGGGAGATAAGATATCCGTGAAGCTTTTCCTGACCACCCCAGCCTGGGTGATCGCCCTTCCTGCAAGTTCAATCTTATCTCTTGAATGTTGTTTGTTCTCTTTGTATATATTAATATCTTTTGGTGTTAACTTTTAATAAATTGCCTACAAAATAAAGGAGAAAAATCTTTATACTGATACTTAAACCCCTTTAAAAAATCTGATCTCTACTAACCCTTCAAATTGTGTCTGCAATCTCAAATCCACTCAGTCAAGGTAAGGTGGACCTTCTACCTTACTCTGTCCTAACACTGTTTCCGTATCACACGTCCTTGTTTTTGATAGGTCAACCAAAGTTTAACCCCAATCATGCTATTCCTCTGCAGAAAAGCTCCGAATAGCCTTCTTTGTCACTCAGGGATAAAATGCATAAGAAAATGCTTTTGTCATGGTTCACGAGACCTTCCTCACTTTCTACTCCTCCTCATTCTGCTCTGACCACATCAGTCTTTCGTTTGCTCTATCCGCCTAAGGTATTTCCACCTCAGAATCTTTGCATTTACGTTACTTTTACTTTTTACATGGTCCGCTCTTTCCTTGAATATCTACCTTTGTCCTCCTCATTTCCTCGACACCTTCTAGTCTGGTCTCCTTGATGGAGCTGATTTTGTTAACTGTCCCATCTAAATTACCAGGCACCCCTCTGAGCCACCTACATGCCCCTATGTGTCACTTTCCAGCCCTTTGCTGTCTTACATCTTTTTTTTGCAACACTTAGCTCCATCTTACACAATATGCATTTGTTATTAGTGTACATACACATTGACTTTATCTTTAAAACCAAGAATCTTGAGACCAGAAACAGCGTCATGCTCGTTTCTGTAGTTTTTATCTCTAGCATACAGCAGTATGCTTGGTATACAGTCTGGCCTTCATGTAACTGTGGAATGATTGCATAAATGACTAAATAAATGTCAAATACCCTCTCCTCCCATGCATTTGCTTAAACTTTCTATTTTCTGTGTATGCTACTCCCTCTTTTTTCTACTTTCTTAGACTGACCTTTCCTTCCAATTGATGTCTTGCTATTACCTGCAGAGAATTATTCATGGTGCGCTTTCCCTCCTGTGGGCTCTTGAAGCAAGAGTTTTGAACGAAAATTGTATTTGGCAGTTATGAAATACAACATTATTATTTTCTTAAAATATAAGTTTAAGGTCTTTGAAGGCAAGTATATTCTTTACTTTTTCTGCATCTCTAATTTCTTCTTTGTCCATAAAGTTTGATAATAATATTATATTGAATCTGGGTAAGTGAGATTGCTTTCACATACATTTGTAAGATCTACCATGGTCATAGCAGGTCTTTCCCAATAGTACTTTAGGTATTTATTGGCCATGGTCTACTCTGTTTCAGGAATTGAATAAATTTGTTTTTTGTGAAATATAACTTTAATTAAGTAAACCGTACAGTTTTTCTGGTCCTAGGTCAGTTTCAATGACTATAAACTTTAAAAACTCCGGAATTTAAATAATTGAAAGTTTCTTTTAAGTCTGTACCATTCATAATGATGATCTGGACAATGTTTTAACATTGCAGTAACTTCTAAATCAGCAGTCCCCAATCTTTTTGGCACCAAGGACCAGTTTCATGGAAGACAATTTTTTTCACGGACGGGGGGTGGAGGGCTGGGGGAGGGGAATGGTTTCGGGATGATTCAAGTTCATTACATTTATTGGGCATTTTATTTCTATTATTATAATATATAATGAAAAAATTATAGAACTCACCATAATGCGGAATCAATGGGAGCCCTGAGCTTGTTTTCCCCGCAACTAATGCCCCTGCTGATCTGATGGGAGGCGGAGCTCAGGCGGTGATGACAGTGATGGGGAGCAGCTGTAAATGCAGATGAAGCTTTGCTTACCTGCTCACCTGCTGTGTGGCTTGGTTCCTAACAGGCCACAGACTGGTACCAATCTGTGTCCAGGAGTTGGGGACCACAGTTGTAAATCCTGGTGTGAAGACTAAATTATAGTCACAATAATTTTGCTTTTGAATTTTTAAGGTATTCTAATTTTCTTAAGATTAGTAATCTATATTTGAAAAAGTAAGTGCAACCTCTCTCCAACCTAAATTACAGTACCATTTCAGTAACTTCCCTTTCACCTATGCATTATTATTACTTTTGATGGTTGGTATTAGTGTAAAAATCTGTTGTGCTTCAGATTGACATTTTCTTGATGGGAAGGATTAAGTCTTGCAGTTGTAAAATGGAGAAAAATAATAATATATAACTTATAGGATAAGAAAAGTGAAAATAGTGAAAATTAAATGACAAATCCATATAAAATACTCAGCACAGCTTCTGATAATACTGAAAATATAATACAATAAGCTATTGTTAATATCATTATTTATTTTTCTATGAAAGAACTTGGCATAGTCACAGTACAAATTGTATGCTGAATGGATATCTATAGATAAATAATTGGTGAGGAGTGGATGTATGTATAGATGGAGGGATTGATGTGTGGATGAAGGAGATCCAAAATAGAAGGAAGACATCCCATGTGAATGTTAAAAATTCACCACCTCTATGAAGGAGATACAGATACGTATATGTATGTTTTATTCGTCCCAGTAGTTCTTGTCTAGTTGATGCATATCTGGTAAACAGAATGTAAAGATTAACTGAGCAGTGTGTGGGGATTGATATTACTTGAGCCCTATTGCATTTCCCATGTCTTTTAATCCTTAATTCTATGTGGTATGCCAACTTTTTTTTTTTCCATTTACAGATGAAAACACTTGAGGCTTAGGGATATGAATAACTTCCCCAAGGTTTCACATCATGGCAAAAATAAACTATTTCCAGCACTTTTTAAAATTTCATCTTAATGTCTTTCGCTAGGCCCTGCCAAATTGTGGTTTGCTTTCTTGAATCACTTGGTTCAGAAATACAGAGCAGGTCCTACTTTCTTCTTGGAGTTTGGATTAAAGGAACTTCACAATATTTTAAGTTCTTATATTAAGATGTACAGGGCTATGAAATAATTCGCCATATGTATAAAAAGCTTTTGAAAATGACAAAACAGGCTATACCATGGGTCACCATTGCCAACTTATTATAATTTGTATTGTAAAAGTCCAAGCAATTTACTCGTCATTGCTATATTATGATCTTTATGTTGGTCATTGTGCCCTAACAAAGAAATAACTTTGTAGTTTTTATTCCTACCATGCTCTAACCAACTGAGATAGCCAGCAGGTTGTAGTTTTGAAATGTCAAAATGATACGTGAGGTTTATTAGACTTTTTTCTTTTAGCTTTGCACTGTATGTTTACTGAGAGATGAAACCTGAGTTTATATTATAATAACCAAAACCAAATATTTAAATAAATTTGGCAACAGAAAATTTCATCATTCTTTCTAGGGATCAGGAATAGTTTGCTAGAGGCTTGATCCTGATTAAACAGCTTCTCAAAACGTTAACTGAACCAGGGATATACAAACCTATCTGCACAATTTTTTTTTAAAAGTAAAACATTAACTATTTCCATACTAAAAAAGAACTATATGTTTAAAAAAGAGAGATGACAGGGTTATTGCTTTTGTATTAAGGAATATAGTATTAGCCAGTTGAATTAAATGAAAACGATAACAGTAAATGTTAATGTTATTGTGTATTTACTATGTGTTGAGTATTGTGATAAGCACATGGGCTATTTCATTTAAGCTTCAGAAAACGTCTAGAAGAAAAAAACTCTGTGTTCCATATGTGGGTCACAGAATTATGTGACCTATTTCCATGTGAAAAAAACTAAAGCTTAAAGATGTCAAATACATGAACAAGGTCATACAATATGGAGTAGAGGGGCCCTAAATTCCATGTCTGTTACACCACAACCTACGCTCTTAAATAACAGTGTTTCACATTAACAGGTCAGGGCAAAAAGCACATTGATTCTTTTTATACCAGAGCAAGGGAGAATTAGGAACCACCACTTTTAAGGATGCCAGTGTTCAAAGTGAACTAAACTGAAAGTGAGAGAATAATAAATGACAGGAGAACACGGCTTCATTGGCTACTGAATCTGTTTAAAATTTGTAGTTTATTTTGAGATACCTCTTTGGGAATAATGGAACTTCCTCTCTCCTTATTTTTTATTAAGTATAAAGCACAATAAAGCACATGCTTCTTGGACATACATGATTCTTGAACACGTAGCAAATTAGTGACTCTTCCACCTTTTTTTACAATGGTATAGAGTTCAATTCAAAAAAAGGTGACCATGTAATACATAGGTATTTTTGTTTTATTGATGATTCTCACTACTGGTATACCCTTCAAAAATAGTTTATTGTTTAGCTATTACATACAAATTGGAGACAATTTATTTTTGAAATGGCCACTTGCCAAACTGAAGGAAAAATGTGTTTTCTTTACAAATATGGACTGTTTCTTATCCGTAAATGGCAAAAGCTGAGCCATGTTTTTTCCCAATAAAATTCAGAAGCAGAAAGCATAGAGTACTTTTATAGTCAAGCAGCTAATGTTTTTGTTTGTTTGTTTGTTTGTTTTGAGACAGAGTCTCACTCTGTTCCCCGGGCTAGAGTGCGTGCCATGGCGTCAGCCTAGCTCACAGCAACCTCAAACTCCTGGGCTCAAGCAATCCTTCTGCCTCAGCCTCCCAAGTAGCTGGGACTACAGGAATGCGCCACCATGCCCAGCTAATTTTTTCTATATATTTTTAGTTGGCCAATTAATTTCTTTCTATTTTTAGTAGAGACAGGGTCTGGCTCTTGCTCAGGTTGGTTTCGAACTCCTGACCTCTGACTTTAAGCGATCCGCCCACCTCAGCCTCCCAGAGTGCTAGGATTACAGGCGTGAGCCACCGCGCCCAGCCGCTAATGTTTTTTATATTGCTTAAAACTCCGTATTTGGATTTGAATTTTCATTATATTCACCCACAAATCTTTCTAGGAAAAAATATAATTGACCCCTCATTAAATTTGGCATGGTGAACATGCCATTTACCTTTTCTCCTTCCTAAAACTTTACTAAAATGTTACAACACGGATGTGCAATACCCTCAAAACTGTGGAATATAAGAAAACCATAAATTGCAAATTAATTGAGTGGTGACTACTTAGTATCTTCAGAAAATGAATCTTAAGCTGGAAATGGGAAAGCTATTTCCTAAATTACGTAAGACAGATTTGAATGACTTAGTGACTGACTGCACCAGGTAAGTGGGGTTATAAACAAGAGGCTTGTTTAAAAATCTGTTTGAGAAATAATCTCAGTGCCAAATCCCATACTTATGTTGATGCAACAAGGTATTAGTCCTACTCTCCAGCAGAAGACTGGGGGGCCTTCTAGAGGGTTATATATGCTGCCAGCTAAGCAGGCCATCGGAAGGTTCTTTACTAAGGATTACTATCCTTCTCCCACACACATATATAAAGATAATCCGAAGAGTTATTGATATTGGAGATTCTCCAAAGAACCCAGTCCAACTATTGTACAGTAAAGATGACAGCTGACAAACATCTTCCATGCAGGCAGAAATTCCAAAAGGTGTTATAGTGCCCTCGCTTTTAAATATAAACCAAGTATTACCAGACATCTGAAGGAAGCATTTAATGTTAAGGCAGACAAAAATACATAGAAAAATGGAAAATAAGCAGAAGAAACTTGGAAGATATTTTCATATTAAGGGAAAGTAATTTATTCAAATCAAGAAAAATATCCTAACATAGTCAATGGTTTATCTGAGACCAGCTGTTTCTTGGGCAAAATATAAACACTGACAATTGCGAGACAACATAAGATAGTGGTTAAAATCATAAGTTCTAGAGCCAAGTTCCTTGGGACTAAAGCCCAAATCTACATGTTATTAACAGTTAGAACTTTACCAACTTACTTACCTCCTCTATGCCTCAGATTTGTCTCTGCAAAATATACGCAAAAGTAATACCTACTTCCTAGAGTGGGGAATGATGTTTTGAGGATTGAATGAATTAATATTTGTAAAGTTCTTAGAAAACGCCTAACACATAAAAAGCACAATATAAATTTTTTAAAAGATTTAACACTGTTCATCTAAACAAAAATATGATACAACTGTGATATTAGAATGGACAGATAAAAGTATATTTATGTGTGGTAAAGGTGGAGATGCCAAGAAAAGGATCTAAATATTAATCTTTTACAGAGGGAAAGGCATTGGTAAACCGGATAAACCAAGGAGAAGCAACATACAAATATTCTTTAGAAACACAGTGGTCTGTCTTGCACAAAAAGAAAAGATAGTGTTTACAAGTGATTTTTCTCTAGGAATCAAAATTAGGGATAGTGACTGTTAAGGGAATACTAATTCTAAAACAAGAATTTTAGAATAATGTAACTCTTTAAACATAGAAATGTATAACTTTTTAAAATTTTCTCAGAAATTATAAATATATTATACAGTAGTCTCTCCTTGTCTAAGGTTTTCCTTTCCATGGTTTCAGTTACCAATGGTCAAAGTCCAAAAATATTAAAGGGAAAACTCAAAAAATGAACAATTCATAAATTTTCAATTGCATGCCACTCTGAGTAGCATGATGAGTCTCACACCATCCTGCTCCATCCTGACTGAGATATGAATCATTCCTGTTTCCATCACCTCTATGCTGTCTACGCTACCTGCCCATTAGTCACCACGGATGCTTCTTGGTTGTCAGATCAAATGTCCCAGAATCACAGTACTTGTGTTCAAGTAATGCTCATTTTACTTAGTAATGGCCCCAAAGTGCAAAAGTAGTGATGTTGGCAATCAATTGGATATGCCAAAGAAAAGACATGAAGTGCTTCCTTAAAGTGAAAAGGTGAAGAAAGTTCTTTACTTAATAAGGAAAGAAAAAAATTGAATGCTAAAGTCTACAGTAAAAACAAACATGGAATATGAAGGAGGGAAAAGAAATGTGTGCTAGTTTTGCTGTCACACCCCAAACTTTATAATAGATATGTATGCATAAGAAAACACATAGTATACATAGGGTTTGGAACTGTCTGTGGTTTCAGGTGTCCACTGGTGGGCTTGGAACTATCCCTTGGGAATAAGGAAGGCCAAGTGTATGTGTATTATAAAAACATTGAGAAAGCAATCCTAGCAATCTTTAATCACATATTGTGATGTGTTTGTCATTTTGACCATTTTCCTAGAAATTTTTAATCACTTGAATTTTTCTCTGGGCATAAAGCCCTCTAGCTACTTTCTGACCCTGTTTTGATTTGTAGCACTCTTGGCAGTTGCAGTCATAGCAGCCAGAATATAAAGATTATAGCATAGGTTTTCTACTTTGCAATGTGAGTAATGACTCCCCTGCACTCTCTTGTTAAATTTTTAAGGGTTGGAAACATTATTGTAGCACAAGTTTAACTATTTCCCAGGCATGGTATTAAAATAAATGATTCTTTTAGATGAGTAGTAATAAATTTCCTACTCAATTTTATTTTACTAAACTCCATAGCCCATTAGAAGATGGATGAAATCATGATTACATTTAAAGGAAGGAGAACAAAAAGCACAGGAACATTAAAAGGAATTGTGTGATTGAGCATGTCTTTAACTCAGAAAGGATGTTATGACTTAGACGGTATTATCTACAGTCATGTTAATCATGTTCAGAGAAAATGTACTCATATTCACAAAGGAAAGATATAGTTTATATGGAATGTGGAACTTCAGGACCCTGAGGAAAGGTAGGATGATGGGGAATGTCAAGAAACCATTTCTCTCTCTTGAATAATTTAATTATTGGTAGCAAGGTGTTAGACTGAATCAAAGATCACAAACTGAAAGCCAGAAGCCAGGCGGGAACATAAATGAGCAAAGATATCCAGCCTAGAAAGAGCTGCTGCCACTCTGCCTTGACTGACAGTAGAGATTCAGAAATACGAACTATATAGGTGCAAGACACATTTCACTTCTTCAACAGAAGCCAAGAATCTAGAGTTTTATGTGAAAGAGTCAATTTGAAAATTTTGACAGTTATTTAAAGGGAAGAAGGGAGAGAGGACAGACCAAATACCATGCACCCAGTTCACATACTCCTTTTTTGACCTCTAGGCATAATGAATCCTTTAAAAAAGCTTCTACCCACTGGATTTTGGCATATCTTCCTAGACTTACAACGCAGCAGGGAGATCTCTTTCTCTGTACCTATTCCTAAATTCTGGTAATACCATCTCTATCTTACAGTCAATCTGTCAATTGGAGAATACATAGAAATTGTTTCCATTTTCTGGTGACATACAGAGAGTTTTCTAAAACCCATTATTTTTTTCTCAAAAGCCAAGAGTCCTAATTATTATTCCTAGTATAGTCAATCAAATTTAGTCTTTGATATATTAGTGACGATAAATATAAATTGGAGGAATATTTATCTTGCCTTTCTGTAGAGGAAAGCATATTTTATTTAAATTTAAACTTTACTGGATAAAGCTGGAAAGTAAAGCTGCTGGTTTTTAAACAGAGAATTGGGTTTGGACTCTGAAGCCATGTTCAGTACTTTAGCTTTTTGAGACTGTCTTTATACAATCTACTTACATTCATGTTACTGTAAATCATCTAGTAAGCCCTGGCACTTATTCATCTTGTGATAGCTAACTAAAACTGGGGCAAAATAAAATCTGAATTGATGTATTTTGCACAAGATACTTATAAATGCCTGATAGAATAGTGTGTCCTCTAAATTTATAAGAGTTAAAGGGAACAATTGGATGGCTGCTGAGTACCCTTCTGCTCAGAAAGAGGTAGTCATATTTTAATTAGCATCTTAAAACAGTCCTTGTATTTTCACCTATGTGCTTGATTGTAATCATCCAATTTAATTTAAAAATCATAACACATTTTGGGTTGTATGTATGATTTTCCCACAGATATTGACTATGGTGATACCAAAAAACTGATAAACTTTTACTACTGTTTGTCTGACTGATTTTTGGTTTATATTATTGAGGAAGTCAATCCACATTGGTGCTCTGTTAATAATTTTAAAATGCTACTGATGTACAATTTTTATTTAGCATGCTCTTTGTAAATTGACTAACTTTAAAACAAAACTGATACTTGCTTTGCAATTACAGAGCAACAAATTTTGATTTATTTTAATGTATACACAGAGTCTGAATCCCATCAGGTAAGGGGCCTTATTTTACTCAATGAACACTCAACACCTGGATCAGAGTAGATCACACAGAACTTGATTTAATAAAAGTTTACAGAACACAAGGAAGTATGACTTCTTTCATAGTCATCTATATTCTTTCTTTGGTATGTGGATACTTTGAATAACTACAAAACTGATAAGGCCATCTTATAGCTCGTCTTATAGCTCGTCTGTCTGTGTGTGTGTGTGTGTGTGTAACTATGGAATCCCTTTGTGTATAATCATAAGGATAGTGGACAACTGATGCTGTATTGAGTGATTTTATGAAAAACTCTCCTACATGACTCATGAAGGGATCTTGAGGCTAACTCTTATAATAATGATGAGAGAAACAGAAAGAAAGAGAGCCAACCTCAGACATCAGAAATTGTCCTGATACTCACAGCTAGGCAGCATTATACTCCTGTTAGACATAAACCACCTTATAGAATAACAGTCTCAGATGAAATTACTCTGAGACTGTGATAAAATGAGATAAAATAAGGCCAAGGCCCTTTCATAGTTTTGCCTAAGTATAAACAAAAACAATGTCAATGTGCAACCTGCAAATGAATGGAATGACCTTTACTTCTTTACTCATTGCAACTTTAATTTTATTCTAGTCTCCTCTTGCTTTAGATGATATTTATGGAGATAACTAACCACAGAATTGTCCTCATTTTCTGGAATCATCTAATCTAGAAAGAACCCCCACTTCTTTAGACCTTCCCCCAGTCACCCAAGCAAAGCTCAAATCCTACAATAAGTTCATTAAAACACCCTTTTACTGAGATATTCCATGGTTCCCTTTGTATGTGTTCTCTATTCATGCAACAAATAACAAACCCAACTTATTCAGGTGTGTTCTTGGCTGTCATTGACTGGAGGACATTGACAATCATAGTAATAGCAACAACAACAATAAAAACTCATTTCTTACTTTAATACAGCCACAATCCTCTTGCTCTTAAGAACACAACACATGCTTCCTCCTCGGAATGTGTGCTCTTGCAACTAATTCTGCCTGTAACACTACTCACTAAATATCTGCAGGCTCCTCTCTAATTTTCTTCAGATCTGTATTAAAATGATTGCTGGATAACAAACTACTTCCAAACTTGGAGGCTTAAACAACTTTATTTTATTCTCACTCATAAGTGCTTCCATTAGCTAAGGGTCAAATGAACCAGACTGGGCTTGGCTGGGTGTCTCTGTTTCAAGTTGGGGCCAGCAGGACTGGCTTCCCACTGTGAGTTGAACCCGTGTATATTACGCTCCATGTATTTGAATTCTGTAGCCCTTGGTGAAGGGAACACAGCTACCCATGAAGAGTGCTTCTCGTGCAAATGGTACAAGAGGGGTATGCCTCTCTGCACAAGTGCATTACAAGCCTTTTTCTCTACCTTGACTAATATCCCATTTTCCAAGATGAGTCACATGGCTAAACCCAAAGTCAAGAAGCAGAGAAATGTACTCCTCCCGCAGTGGTAGGAACTACAAAGTTATGTGACAAAAGATGTGGATTCAGAGAGGGGTGAAAAACTGGAGCTAATAATTCAATCTACCACAGCATCCCCACATAAATGTTATCTTTGCAGAGAGACCTTTTTTGACCACCCCATCTAAGATTGCAGCTTCCCCACCTCACCACTCCCTTTATCAAATGTGATTTAAAATAATTATCATCACTCGATCTACGTGTATGAGAATGTGATTGTGTGTGTGTTTATTATCTGATTTGCTGATGTTAGCACTACCACCCGCCTCCTACCCCCCACTAGAATATAAACTCAAAGGAGCAGAGAATCTAGTCTGGTTTGTTTATGGCTGTATCTTCAGTATTCAGAACAATACCTGATACTTGTTAAACACACCTTTATTTACTAAAGAT
Source organism: Lepilemur ruficaudatus (assembly GCA_963574885.1). NCBI lineage: Eukaryota > Metazoa > Chordata > Mammalia > Primates > Lepilemuridae > Lepilemur > Lepilemur ruficaudatus. The sequence continues at coordinate 59,050 of CAUYRT010070085.1, forward strand.
ACTGTGATTCTGAAGCCAAGATGGTAGAAACGTCTCTAGACTCTTACTCTTCAGTATGTAGGCAATACTTTTCCCTTGTTAGTCAGTGATGGAGATTATAAAAATAGTAACAAGCTATATGTGAAACGTAAGATAGGATTATGTGAAATACGATTGTATCTTGGTGTACTACCACTTGACTGAAATATCTATTTTAAGAGAGTAGGAAGAGAAAAATTTAGTAATATTTATTAATTAAAATATGGTTCACATTTTATTTATATAGCCTGTTTCCCATTTAAGAAATCATAATAAAGAAGAAACAGAGTATTGACCTAACTCCAATAGAAGGTCAGAATAGAAAAATAAACCTAAATTTTCAAAGTAACAAACAACCTAAGCAATTTATTCTAAAAAATGTTCAGTTAATATTGTTTTCCTCATAATGTCTGATTATATTTCTCTTCTTAATGACCATAAGGGCCATTTGTTTTTATGTATTTCATTGAAAAATAATGGCTGATTGAAAAAATGAGTAGCTCCTATACTCATACATTATGAGATACAAAGATTTGTGGTGAAATTAATAAGGATTGATTATTTTTAAAAAATTTATTGAATTATTTTTTTCTTAATACAGACAAGGCACAGATCTAGATACAATGAAGAAGTTGCAATACTATTTAGCAATCAAGATGAAAAACTTAAAATTAAATATTCTTGGAAAATTCTGCCTCTTTAATGTAAAAGGTGAAAATCATATTTTTAAAAAATCCAATTAGTATCTACCCTGAAGTTAAAATATTAAAACTATTTGGAGATCAACATTTTATCAATATTTCAGAGAAAAAATATAATTCAAAGCAAAATATTGGAATTATAGATGACAGTTTCTTACTGTTAAAAAATGTCAAAATGCTAACCATCTATATATTTGAGAATATGTTCATATGGTATAAACAAGTAGTACAGATAAGTATATTTTTTCATTTTAAAATAATAATTTTTTGGCGACAAATAAGTCCTAAAATTGAAGTTTATTTGTGTAAAATATATTTAAATACAAGATCAGAGTTGGAAGAGTTTTAAAAGTTAATCTGTTGAGCAATGCCACAACCCCATTACAGAATCCCTTTCAGATGTTCATCCGTCTTCTGTTTGAATACCCAAAAATGGTGAATTCACTACTTCCCATGACACTCCATGCCAGTACTGACAGTCCCATTTATAAGAAAAGTTCTTCTAATGCTGATCCACCTGGAAAATAATATGTAAGTTTCCGGGGATTCTCCTCTACTGCTTATGATGGCAAAAGTATTTAATCAAAATCAGAACCAATATTTCAAAAGTTGCACCTTCAAAAGTCTTATTAGGTTATTTGGTTGCAAATGTTTACAACAGTTTTTGTCCAGGAATGTTTAAACAATATGATTTAGACCTTTTTAAAAAACCACAGAAACTATCTAGAAGAAAGAAAAAAAAAATCCAATGGTGCTCAAAAGTATCAATAAGGAGTTTAGACTGAAATCTAGAAGTTTAAACCATAGTTGAAGACTCCAATTAAGCCCCTATGTTAAAAAAGAACCATGATTGGGATATCTACATCTACAAAATGAAATATATACTGTTTATAAAATGGATCAAAAATGAAAGATAATTTTACTCACGTCATTCATTTATTCTAAAGTATTTATTAGGTGTCAGACCCTGTGTTAGGCACCTAAAAGCTCAAAGACACAGAGACCTTTTATAAAATCACTGTGGAAGTATAGAAAAAGAGACTTTCTCTATACAAAGATTCTGATACCAACCTAGTCAGAGAGACATGGGCACACAGTTGACTTTTACTAAGAGGTAATACAGGTACTTGCTGTGGCATCTCAGATTGAGAACAAGGTTCATGTGTTGGTTCAATAAATTGTTAAGGGAAGTGGCATGGAAAATGACTGCAGAGCTGAGTAAGCCCTGGGGATTGAACCATGGCAGTAGGATCTACTTAACTGAGCTAACAGTTGCAGAATCTGGCCCTGGCTGTAAGCAAAACCTACAACTTTCTAGAGGTAGACAAAACAAATACCATTTGAAAAATGTACCACAGTATAATGTACAAGTCTTAATCTTTATTGATTTTTGAGGTAGAAAATGAGACGGATAGCCTATTGTTTCTGTTTTTAACATGAATTTGGTTTGAATATGATATCATCTGTTACGTTGTTGGGAGAAATAGTACAGGTGGCTAATGCTTATAATGACTATATGAGTTTTTTTCCTTACACTTGTTGAGGATAAAAAACAACCTGTATGAGCTCTGGAAGAAATTCCAATTCTAATTGTTTCAGAAGAACAAAAATGAACATCTCTCCCTTGAGCATCAGCTGTTTGTACTTTGAAGAGAAAGAGCGATTTTAAATTTATTCAAAATAATGATATTGCAAAATCTTTCATCTTCGTGAGATTTTTCTAATAATTTGTGCTCCAAGATGGGCTATTTGAAAATTAATTGACTATGTAGAAACCGTGTCTTTGGGGGTCCCTGGAACTGTATGACATTCATAGTTGTATACATTTTTCTAAATTTATTGCTAGATGATCTGTGTGAAGATAATACCCTTGGAGCCCACAATCAGGAAGTTATTAATAACACTGTAAAGGTGTTGGGTTTCATGGTTCATCTCTTTGATTGCATATTTCTTAATTTGAGTAAAGCTACAATTAATATTACTTAACTGCTTTTTTAAAGTAATAACTATTTGTAAATAAGATAAACAGAAATAAATTTATCTTCATAAGAATAATTGTCTGTGCACACACTTTCCAAAACAAGGCATGTTAGGAATCCAGAAGAAGATGTTATTCACAATTCTGTTCTTTGAACTTTGAAATTTTGAATTTAAATTATTCAAATATACACAAGACTAGTATATCAGTGATATTTTTATCAATTATTATCCTCCACTAAATTGACAAAGGTCAAAACCTGAAATGTAGGTTAGATCAGGAGTCTTCAAAGTACTCCTACAAACTAATCCAGCTTGTTGTCCTCTTTTTTTAAATAAAGCTTTATTAGAACACAGCCACATTCATTCCTGTACTTATTTTCTATGACTTCTTTCATGCTACAATGGCAGAGGTTAGTAGATACAACAGAGAGGGTATGGCCCATAAAACCTCAAGTATTTGCCATTAGGCCCTTTACAGAAAAAGTTTGCTCATCCTTTGTCAGTGCTGTTTACAATGTTTCAATCCCACATTCTTATTCATTAATAAATCTTGTTAATCACACCTCCAAATGAATTAACAAATTCAGCTTTATTTTTTTTTTCTTCTCTATTGTCTCTGCTACAAACCTAACTTAGTCCCTTACTGTATCTGCCTGAATGAATGCAATATTTTCTTAGGTGATCTCCTGTAGTCCACCATAATCAATTAACTGTCAATGTTCATCATGTGTGTAGACATGGATCTCTTACTAAACCTCTTTCTGAGAGTTTGAGAAGGCTACCCAAACTTATTCATATCTTGTACAAAGCTCCTTATATTTTGACTTCACACTTAAATTAGCCTTGTTTGATATCTTGCATGAACTCAAGGAACCCTATTATCCAGCTACCCATACCATTTTCTTTACCACTATCTTAGTTATACATTTATTACTTTCTCTATCTTCTGATTAATTTGCCAGACAAACCTCTAGTCATATTTTAAACCCCTTCTTAAATGTAACATACACAGACAAGCCTTTTCTGATTACCCATGGCGTAACTGGCAGCATCTGCCAATGAGCTCTAATAGTACTTAGTACATAGTTCTCACCACATTGTATTGTATCTGTTTGTGTATGATCTTTATATATCTTCTTTTCTGTGACATTATTGCAAGCTTCTCAAGGACAAAGACCAGGACTCAGTCATCTTTATCACTGAAGTCTAGAATAAAACCTAGTAGACACTAGGTACTTAATTACCGTTTGCTTAATGAATAAATGAAAATCACTGTTTTAGTCTTAAAATTGGTGAGAATGGTTGTAAATTGTTCTCAGCACAAAAATGATAACTATGTGAGGTAACACCTATGTTAATTAGCTAGATTTAGTCATTCCTCAATGTACATATACTTCAAAACATCATGGTGTATATGGTAAATACTTATAATTTTATCTGTCAATGTAAAAAATTAATTAAAATGACAAAAAAACTTACCTTAAAAACATCATCATTTTTTTTTAAATTGGGGGAAAACTACAAAGCATTTATAGTACAATGTTTGCAGTCACAATTTGTAGTGAGCTGATTTCCCAAAATATATTACCACTCAAGTTGACTTATCTTGTTACATTCAAAAACCTACTCTGTCAAAGTAGTCCATA
>CAUYRT010070094.1:0-50294 GCA_963574885.1 Lepilemur ruficaudatus
CCCTCTCTGATCATGCACTTAAGATCAGTCGTGATTGGCTGGTTACATTGCATATTATTCTTTCTCTAATTGGTCCTAGAGCGGTTTCTGCAAGCAAGCCGTTATCTCAGAAGCAGAAATGGGCAATTAGCACGTAGGCAAGCAAGTATGTCTGCACGTAGGCAAGCCTTAACAACTATGTCTGCACATAGGCAAGCCTTTACAAGTATGTCTGCACATAGGCAAGCCTTTACAAGTATGTCAAAATCTGAAAATCTGTTTGTGACCATTTTTGACCTCTTACACAGCAAGCATCTATTTATTGGGATTACATTTAAATAAAATAAAAATGCACAGAACCAACATCCTAAAGAACAGATAAGAAAGAACATCATTTTGAGGTGCTATAAGTATAGTTGTACTTACTACATTTTTATGCGAACGAGGTTTGCGCTTACGTAGCCCATGCTGAAAAATAGCATTCTTCAAGTAACAAAAATATGATTCAAATTGCCAAGCTAATTGCTAAATATTATCCACTTTTCCTGACCACTTAGAAGGATATAAATAAGAAAAAACAAAGTGACTAGTGATCCAAAATGTTGTGCAAAGAATTAATTGAAATAACGAGGAAATGTGTACAAAATTAAGTCAAACGTTATGCTATTATTGTAGAGTCTACAATGCATGTGAAAAATGTTGATCATTTGGGGATTATTCTGTGTACATATTCTAATGTAATATGCCATAAATGATCTATAGTATTTTGCCAAGTGAAAATCATGTATCTGTGAATTTATTAAACAAACTGAAACAAGATCTAGAGGATTATAATTTGCCACTGAACATTTGTGTTCTGTCAGTTAACAATGAAGCTGTTACAAATGGTGAGAACAAAGGACTCCAAGTTCTTTTTCAAAAACATTAGTATGGTACTTCAACTTGTAATCATGACCAAACAATGGTATGAGAATAGTTCTTAATCTAAATAAAATGTAAGAAACAAATGTTTCCAAATATGGACTATCAACAATGCAGAACGGTGATGCATGAAAGAAGGGAAAAGCAAAATGAGCTGTGTTATCTCTCCAGCTTTCTGCCTGGACATGCTTTTCAGGCTGTAGGAAGTGCAGGAAGATTCAGCTCAGATAAAATACAGCAGTTCTGCTGAGCTCCAAGGATACAGAGATCCGAATTCAGGGCTACTGAAGTGTCAACATTTTGTAGAACAGAGTATGACATTGAAGAGAGCTGTGATGAGAAAGAGCTCCAGAGATCAGCAGAAGGGTCCTCACGAGGGCTTGCTTAAATGGGAAGCTGTGTATGCACAAGGTGAGATTCCGAAAGGTCAAGCAAAGAACAACTACCAGGAAAAGAAGAACTACCAAGCCCTGTAAACTGAACAATTATCAGAGGTCACCAAGGGCTAAGAAATAATTTAAAACCAATAGCTCTCAGGAGAGATCCCAGAAAGGCCATGCCTCAGAAATAGGGCTAATCTAGTCCTGAAATAGAGGCTACTCTTGACTCACCCTAACAACACTTCAAAACTAGGCTCAGAAGGATCAAGTTAGTGCTCACTTGATCATTATTTGTCCTCCAAGGACAAATATTAACACTCTATTAACTCACACAGCATACTCCAGACACTCAAAAATACAGTAATACAGTAGCTATAATAATGTAGCATCAGCACACAATCAAATTCACTAGCCATGGAAAGTAGCAGGAAACTGTGACTCATAACCAGGAGAAAATTGGTCAATATAAACAAACCCAGAAATGACAGAGATGATGAAATTAGCAGACAAGAACATTATAAGAGCTACTATAAACATGGGCAATGATTTTTAAGAAAGCATCTGCATAATAATGGAACAAATAGGGGATATTAATAGAGAATTAGAAAATATAAAACAACTAAATGGAAATTCTAGAACAAAAAGGCATATTTAAAATGAAAAAATTCACTGGATCTGTTTAACAGATTAAACAATTGAAGATAGGGCAATAAAAACTATTCAACAGAAGTACACAAAAAATGTCTTAAAAAGTGAATACAACCTCAATAACATATAAAACAATACCAAGTGATCTAAAACATACATTAATATAATTAGAGTACCAGGGAAAAGAGAGAGAGAGAGAGAAAGAGAACAGAAAATGTATTTGAAATAATAATAGTTAAAATTTTTTAATATTTGGTGAAAAAGCCCTATGGGCTTATTCAAGCAGTTTAACAAACCTCAAGTAGGATAAACAAAGAAATCCATACCAAAGCACATTATAATCAAAGGGCAGAAAATGGGTGGCAGAGAATAAAATGTTAAAAGCAACCAAAGAGAAAAGGCATGCTACATACAAGGAATGACAGTAAGAATTATTATTGACTACTCAGCAGAAACAATGCAAAATAGAAAACAATATAAGGACATATTTAAGGTGCTGAAGGGGAAGAAAAACCCATCAATCTAGAATTCTATTTCCAGCCAACATTTCTTTCAAAATACTAGAAAAAATAAAGATAGCTTCCAGAGAAACAAAGGTTGAGAAAATGTGTTCCCACCAACCTTCACTAAAAGAAATGTTTTTTTTTTTAAATGTTCTTTAAGCTGAAGGAAAATGACAGATGGAAACTTGGCTCTACATTGAGGAATGAAGAGCACCAGTAACGAGTAATTACAGAAGTTATTTTCTCATTTCTTAATTTATTTAAAAGATAATTAACTGGTTAAAGCAAAAGTAATAACAGTGCACTATAGAATTTGTAACATGTGAAAGTAAAAACGTATAGCAACAATAGCATAAAGGATGAAAAGAAGAAAAATAAAAGCACAATGTTGTAATGTTCTTATAAGTGAAATAGTATAAATATTATTTGCAATAGACTGTAAAAAGTTAAGCCCAAATGTTAATAACCTTACTTTTTTAAAACCTTAATTTGAGATGAGGAAAAGAAGAATGAATAGCAATATGATAGTCTTATATCCAACTATACAAAAATGTAAATGGACCAAACACTCCAATTAAAAGACAGAGATCTGCAGAATGGATAATAAATGATGGCCCAATTATGTGCAGTTTATAAGAAATACACCATAATGTAAGGACACAGACATAATAAAAATAAAAAGATGAAAAAACTGTAAATAATACAAACACTAATCAGAAAAATTCTGGAGTGACCATATTAATATAAGATAAAGTAAACAGAAAGACAAGGAGTGTTATTAGAGAGAATCAATACATCAGGGAAACAATAATCTTAAATATGTATGATTTAATACATTCATTAAAAACACATGAAGTGAAAATGGATAGAACTGAAAGAAAAAACAAACAAATCCACAGTTATATTTGGAGATTTCAACATAGCTCTTTTATTAATTTAAAGAACATGTAGACAAAAAATCAACAAAGATAAAGAACAATTGACCAACACTATTAATCAACTTGACTTAATTAACATTTAGAGACCATCACAACCAACAAAAGTAGAATTTACATTATTTTCAAGTATTTATGGATCATTAACCAAAATACACCGTATTCTGGACCACAAAACAAGTCTCAATAAATTTAAAATGATAGATATAATACAAAGTATATTTTCTACTCTCAATGGAACTAAATTAGAAATCAATAATAAATGGTATCAGGAGATGCCTCAAATACTTAGACATCAAACAGAGCTTCTCTAAATAACCCAAGGGTAAAAGACGAAATTAAATGAAAAGTTAGAAAATATTTTAAACTGCATGATAATGAAAATACGACATACCAGAACTTGTGGAACATAGCTTTTAAAAGTGCTTAGAGAAGTGATATAGCTCTAAATATTTTATTAGAAAATAAAAAAGCTTAAAATTAATTACCTAAACTTCAATTTTACTAAGCTAGAAAAAAAAGTAAACCTGAAGTAAATGGAAGAAAGGAAACAATAAGATTTTTAAAAAGAAATTATTTAAATAGAAAATGGACAATTTTAAAAAATCAATAAGACCCAATGATGGGTCTAAGAAAATATTAATAAAATAGAAAAATCCTTAGGTAGACTGGTCAAGGAAAAAGGAGAGAAGACACATTGTTAACAACAGAAATGAGACTTTGCTATAGATCCTACAGATATTAAAAAGATAATAAAGGAATAGTGACTTATGACAATAAATTCAATAAGTTAGATGAGATGGACAAACACATTGAAAGACACAAATTATCAAAACTGACTCAAGAAGAAACAGAAAATCTAAATCACCCTGTATTTTCTCAAAAAATTTAATTTGTAAGTAAAACCTTCCCAACACACACACAGACACACACACACACGCAAATCCAATCCAGTTGACTTCACTGGTGGATTTTATCAAACGTTCACAAATTCTACACAAACTTAGAAAATAGAAGAAAAGGGAACCCTTCTCAACTTATTTTATTAGGCCAGCAATACTCTGATACCAAAACCAGACAAAGATATTTTAAGAAAATAAGATTGTAGACCAACGTCTCTCATAAAGATAAACACAAAAAACCGTAACAAAATATCAGTATATCAAATCCAGGTATATACAAAGAGGATAGTATATCATAACCAAGTAGAGTTTATTCAAGAAATGCAAAGTATTTTTTAACATTTGAAAATCAAATCTATACATTAACAGAATTATGGAGAAAAAAATGATCATCTCAATAGAGGCAGAAAGAACACTTGACAAAATTGTGCAAAGTAAGAATGGAAGGACCTTTCTTAACCTTATAAAACTCACATGGAATAGAATAATTTATAGTGAAAAATGGAACGCTCCCTTATTATAATTGGAAGCAAGTTAAGTATATCCTCTCTTAATGCTTCTATCAACATTATAAATGGAGGTCCTAATTAACACAATAGAAAATAATAATAATAAAAGGGATATAAATTTAAAAAGAAGTATTAAAAATGTCTTTATTCACAGATGACATGACTTCTGCTTGTAAAATCCTAAGGAATCTGCAAAAATATAATAATAATATAATAAAATATCAGAAGAACTCTACATTGAAAACTATAGAACATTACTGAGGAAAAATTAAAGAAGGCCCAAATAATGGAGAGATATACAATGTTCATGGTTTGGAAGTCTTAATACTGTTAAATATTAATTCTCTTCAAATTGACCTTATATGTTTAACTGATTCCAATAAAAATCCCACAAGGGATCATTGTAGAAATTGGCATGCTACTTCTAAAATTTATATGGCAATGTAAAGGATGTAAAATTTCCAAAACAATCTTGAAAGAAAAGAACAAAATTGGAATATATATCCATATAACATGATTTTAAGGCTTACTGTATAGCTAATCAAGATATCAGTGTAAAGATAGCTCTATAGATCAATGTAATGAAATAAGAGAGTCCAGAAATAGGCCGACATTTACATGATAAATTGACTTTGACCAAGATATCAAAGCAATTCAATGGAGAAAGAAGGTCTTTTCAACAAATGGTGCTGGAACTACTGGATAACCATGTGAGGAACAAAATGAAACTGATTCATACCTCACAAGATTCACAGAAATTAATTTTGGGTGAATCACAGACCTAAATGTAAAACTTAAAAATATAAATCTTCTGGGAAAAAAAACATAGAAGAATATTTGGAAATTTTTTTACTGTTCAACATACATATATCCTATGAACCAGCAATTCCATTTCTAGGTATTTACCCAAGAGAAGTGAAAAATATATGAAAAGACCTGTATGTGAAGATCATTAGCAGCCGTCTTCAAAAGAGAAAAAATAAACATGGAGGAAAATGCTCCCAGCAGGAGGACAGATAAACAAATTGTGATTATATTCATACAAGAAATAATCCTTAGCAATAAAAAGAAACAAAATACATATACATGTAACAACATGGATGAATCTCAAAATCATTTTGCTGAACAGAAGAAGCCAGACACACTGTATGATTCCATTTAAATGAAATTCAAGAATGGGTACAACTAATCTACGTTGGTAGAAATCAGAAAAATTGTCTCTTGCGGTTAAAGGTATGGGCAAGGATTGACTCTGAAGGGGAATGAGGATTTTCTGGGATGAGGAAAGTTTCTCTATCTTGATAGGGGTGTGGGTTACACAGATGTAAGGTTCTCCAATCTCAGTTTGCTCACAGGCCACACAAGTCAGTTCTCTGCTGAATACGCAAGAATAGGATGAGGTCGCATGACTGGTTCAAACATTTTGTGAGCTATGCTGCCAAAAACAAACAAATGAGCCCCCCAAATCATTTTGCATATATATGCCATACAAGTTTGAAGGTGAGAGTGAAAATGGTAAATGAGCATGGTGTTCATTAAGGATGGACAAGGTCTGGTACTAATGCAGTATTTTCCCCTGATCCGGATGGGATGGGGTAAGAGAATCCAGGCTCAAAGTCAAGCTTCATCTCTTAGCAGGCCCTGATCATGTGCCAGATGAGACTATTTCAAATATACCCAGAAAGACAACTTCTCAGTGACAGTGAATTTTAGCACAGGGAGGTTGATGCTGCCATTCCTACACTTTCATTTCCTGTGATGCAATGAGCTACTTTGACATTAGTCCTGGTTAATGATAGTTATTGAAATGCTTTGATTCTCTTTCTCACTCTGTGGACCATTTTACTGCCCATCAGTGACTTTCGATGCTATTAGTGACAAATCAATTTTATTCACAAGCTATCACGGTCAACTTTAACAAATGCTATAGTCATAGACACAAAGCATCTGTTAAAGCAGAGTGCAGTTGAGGGAGCAATTTGCTAATTCCCGTCTCATGGCTTTACTGTCCCCTCAGTGGGGTGATGTGATTCATTTTCTTGTTCAACACGTTGAATCACCGCTTCCCATGTGCCAGGGCCCTGGGCACAGAGCAGTGATCAAAACAGACACAATCTCTGCCCTCGTGGAGCATATATTCTGGTTGAGGGAGACAGATGATAAACAATTTAGCTAAATAAATTGCATATTATGTCAGAGGTAAGTGCAAGGAGAAAGTTAAAGCAGAGAAGCAGGAGAAGGAGGGCTGGAGCCCAGCAGTGGGGTGGGTTTTGCAATTTTAGATGGACTAGCCAAGGAAGGCCTCTTCAAGGAAGAGTGACATTTGAGTAAATACCTGAAGAAGAGGATGTGAGCCATTCACACCCATCTCTCAGGTAAATGCATCCAAGCTAAGGAATAGCAAAAGTGAAGTTTTGAAGCAGGAGAGTATCTGTCATTTGCAAAGACTAGCAAGGGAACCAGGTGGCTGGAACAGAGTGAGTGGGAGAGTCTAGAAGCTGAGGCCAAAAAGGTGACTGTTGACCTGATCACACAGGGCCCTAGAGCCATTCCAGGGGCCTTGCTTTCACTCTGAAGTGGGAAGCCACTGGAGCTTTGGATTGGAGAAGTCACACTCCAGCCACTCTGTTGACAATGACCAAAGGAGGTTAAGGGCAGATGTAGGAAGACCAATGAAGTCCACATTACATGCAATGAGCTTTGACTAGAGGTTACTTTGCCCCAGCCTCTGGTCCTTAAGCTTATACATCCAAGTTAAAGTATTGTCAGGGGAAAGGAGAGAGTAGAGACACTCAAAACAAGTCTACCTAATTTCCTGGCAACAAGTTATAAAAAATTTTGAAGGGTAAGTAGAGAGAGAACACATCAAGAATTATTCTCCTTCCCCTTTCTTTCTGTCTGTTTTTAGCCAAGCTCTACACACTCACCTAAACTCATGGCACTTTTCTCTTCAGACATGACTGATGTTGGAGGTGAAGGAATGATTCCATGATTTGATGGGACCCCTGCTGCTCTTCGATGTATCTGTGAATTAAAAGGAAAGACAAGTTTCCTAAGAAGGACCGAAGGGAGTTAGGAAAGGTGTGTCATAAAATGGGAGAGAAATTCCTAGAGGGGTGTAGAAGGAGGGTAAGAGGAAATCCTATGACTTGATCTCATTAGGAAACCGACCTAGAAAAGACTGGGCTTTGTGAGAAGTACGGATCGTTAGTCACAAGGGAGGGAACATACAAAAACGTTGGAAAGGTTTTCAGCCTCAACATTATTACTGTGAGGGGCTCCTCCTGGTTGGACCTTGAGCCGTGGGGAATTAAAGCACAGAGGGTACCCTCATAGTTCCATCGCTGTGATCTCACAGGAACTGAACAAGGAGAAACAGTGCTCCCGTTATCACAGGGAGCTTCAGACACGGGAGAATTTCCTGCAACTGGCGTGGCGACTGCTCTTTACACGAGCTTCTGAGAAGACAGTCCCGATAACCGTCTTCCTTTATTGCCCGCGGACCACGTGTCTGTCACAGCTGGTGCTTGAGGCAGGGCACGTACACCAACAGCGGTTGAAAAATCTATCGTAAGTGGATTATAGAGTTGGGCAGAAATATAAAGTAGCATTAAATGTGTCAGATGCTGGTATGGGGCTGTGAAGAAGATGCAGGAAACACTCTCATCTCCCTTTGCTGCTTCACTCAGCGTCATTGGGGATTGAGGGGAGAAACGCTCAGACCAGAAACAGTGAGATTTCTCTTTTCCCAGTTTCCGCCCAACTGCAGGGCGGTCCCCAAGGGCTGAACCTGGCAAAGCTGATGGCCACCGTCTGAGCTCCTCACTCGCACTGGAACAGGGATTTTGCACTATGAATGTTACACATTGTTGGGATTTGTTTTAGGCATTTTTCAGTTGTAGAACAAAAGCCCTTTTGGCTCACAAAAATAGCTCCAATTATTGATATCAGACTCTCCAAATATTTCCAGAATCATTAATATTGATCTTGATAGAAGTGTATTACAATCTCTGCAACACTCTAGGTTTTTTCCTTTGGAAGAAAGCATCATTTTATGACAAAAGAGAAAGCTGGTATATTTTTAGGTTCTTTCTCTCAATGAATCAACTTCTCCCCATTTTTCTTTCAAAGTATTCACTGGTGTGTTCAAGGGTAAGAAATGACCTGTATACCCTAATCCACAAGGATTGGCAGTTTCTATCCTATCATGGTCCCTGAAGACGTGACTATTCAAGCCCCTGTAGTAAATTCCTATAATTTTATGTTGCCCCAGCATCCATGTTGAATATAAGTTGTACTTTCTCACACAGAAGCAGGGCTCAGTCACTCTTGACTCACTTTCTTGTTCTCAGCCTCCTCCTAGTTCCTCAAGGTGGTCAGTCCAAGTATCTGCCTTACACAACTGCCTCCTGGTGACCATCTCCATTTGGGACAGCTGAATAAAACCTACTTGACTCAACCCCCTGACCCCACACTCCACATGAACCCTGCCAGTGTGCCACAGTGACTACCTCTCAGTCACAGTGTGACCCTATGGAACTCACACCTGCTGCTCTACACCCACCAATTCGACCTCCTCAGGGGAAATCTGCTTGAGTAACACCCTGCACCCCAGTAAAGGCTTTGGCCCACAGGACCTCATGCCTTTTCTCCCCCCCACCACTCTCTCTTGCTCCCCACCTGTTAGTTGAGAGTGCATGTGCCAGTCAGCTCCGCACTTCCCGCTGGCCTTGTGAGGTGCCCACTCCTCTCTGGGACCTGTGAGCAATATGCTGTTCTGGTATTTTGCATGTTCTGCTAGGATGCCTCCTCTGTGTTTCACCTGACCAACACACCTGGAGTAACTTTCTTCCTGGTCAGGTCTCTCCTAGAGAGTGGCTACCTTGGTGGGAATAAGTTGGACACAGGTCAGACAAGAGCCACAAGGGCAACTTGCAGTATAAGCAAGTTTCCTGTGAGAGGGACACCTGGTCACATTGGACGCTTAAGCATTATACACTTAAGCTGCCTGCCATAAAGAAAAGAAACACAGTAGACACCATGACCACCTCCCCTGGAGCCACATCAGGGCAGGGCCAGAGTTTATAGCCAGAGAGAGACCTCAAGACCAGATTAGAGGAAAATACAACACTACCCTTGCTAAGAAAGGGTGCTAAGTAATTAGGTCTCAATTTTACTCTGATTGTATTCCTGTTTTCTCCCACCCAGAGAATTAACTATAAGTTGACTTTTTCTCTTACAGATTTGCTAAAAGCAAAAGCAATGATCTTAGCCATCTGAATATAAAATTTGTTACTTTTAACCAGAAAGACACTAGGTCCAAAAAGGAAACATATCACCAAAGGCCTGTGGTGGTCTTGGTGCATACCACCTTCCTGTCACGGTTGCGCTGGTGTGGAGAAACCTCAGAGGATCTGGTCCAATGATGAATGGACAGACACACTAATTAATGTTCACTTCTCTCAAAAACTAATGATTTATTTGGTTGGGTCAGTTTTTTAGTTTCTACAGATTTGGAAAGCTGTCATTCAAAACAGTCTCTGGCCATTTGCTCATTAGATGGTTAGGCATGAGACACAATTTCTCCTCTGATTACCAGCAAGCTAGAAGGGGCTGAGAATATAAACTATTCTGGGTAGCCTGTAGGTGTTGCTATTCTTCCTAACTGACTAGTGTCAGAAGCAGGCACTAAAAGTAGCTAAAGTGATTGTCCAGAGGATAGAAGGGTTGAGAGCAGCCCTGTCCCTTGGAAATATAATGCAAGCCACACGTGTGATGTGGAATGTTCTAGTAGCCACATTAAAAGCAAGTAAAAAGAAACTGATAAAAATCATTTTATTACTATATCTTATTCAACCCAACCCATAATATTACTATTTTAATATGTAAGTCAATAGAGTAGTTTCCTTTTGCTGCTGTAACAAATTAACACAAACTTAGTGAATTAAAATGAGACAAATGTATATTATATTACCTGGAGGCCAGAAGTCCAAAATGGATCTCACTGGGCTAAAATTGAAGCATTGAAAGGTCTGTGCTCCTTTCTGGAGTTTCTAGGGGTGAATTTGTTTTCTTGCCTTTCCAGCCAGTAGAGGCGGGTCACATTCCTTTGCTCATCTTCAAAGCCAGCAATGGCTAGTGGGGCCTTGCTCACACCATATCACTTTGTCACTGACTGCTCTGCCTCCCTCTTCCACAATTAAGAACCCCTTTGATGACATCAGGCCTGCCCACATAATCCAGGACAGTCCCGTCATTTCAGGCCAGCTGATTAGCCGCCTTAATCCCACCTGCAACCTCGATCCTTCTTTGCCACGTGACAGAACACATGCACAGGGCCTGGGGGTAGGACACACACACCATGCGAGGGGGGCCTTATTCTGCCTACCACAGCTAATATGAAAATTATTAATGAGATATTGTTTTTGTCTTCAGAGTCTTCAAACTTTGATGTATATTTTGCACTTAGAGTACATCCCAGTTTCAACTGCAGTCACATTACAAGAGCTCAAAGGCCACATGCAGCTAGTGGCTACCAAAATGACAGCAGGAGTCTGAAGCAACGGTTCTCAACTCGGACGCACACTATGATCCTCTAGGGAGCTTTTGAAAATCCTGATTCTTGGCCCATGTGCCATCGCAAAGAAGTCAGAAGCTAGCCACCACTATGTTTTTAAAGCTCCTCACATAATTCCAATGTGTAGCCAAGTCAGAGATCCTCCAGTGTACGGCAAGAATAAAGCTTGTTTTTTCTATGCTATTGAGACATTTCCCTTAATCGCTGTCTCTCAAGAACCAGAGCAATTTCTCTGTTGTCAACGGCTTAGTGGTTGTGACATCCTAGGCATCTAAAATGGCAGGTGCCAAGTGGTGTGCGTGTGTGTGCATGTGTGCATACAAACGTGTGTGCAATTAGCTGCCAGCATTCAAAAACACTCTCAATTTAACTTCTGAATGTTTTAATTAGCTTTGAGATCACACATGTTTACTTGTTCACTATATATTTACTGTATACCTGTTGTGTGCAGAAAATACGCCAGGATATTCTGGCTCTTCTATCTATGGTTGGTGGGAAAAGCTGCTATGGAAGAACTATAAGGTCTATAAGAACTATAAGGTCAAAATTTCCATCTCAGAGTGTCTGTTGACTCTTCTGGGGACACAGACTGCACACACACGCACACACACACATGCATGTCACAGCATAGGCATTGCTGGAGTTAGATCTGGGCAGATCCATTCTATTCCTGGACAAACAACTCAGGATGAACTCATCCTCAAAAAGAAACTGTGAAACCTTAGCAGGGACTCTGCTGCCAAGTCCAAATGATGAAATGGTTCCTGGGCCCTTAAACACCAAACTCCCTTGCAGCCTCCTGCAGACTTTGCCTTTCTGCCACCTTCTCTCTACCTGGTGTATTTCTGGGTCTCCTCCCTACCTCAGGAAGATGAGCTGGTCTGCCTGCCTTCGACTCTCCTACTTTCCCAGGTAACTAGATTATAATATGTAATATGTCTGTTACCCACAGTTCCAATTCCTCTTCAATTGTCCCCTCCCGATATTTGGTACAAATCTTGCCAAACACTACCACAATGCTCTTCCCTAATAAAAAACTCTCCTCTCTTTCTTTCTTCTTTCAGCATTTATTACACACAGAATAAAATCTAAGTCCTTTATCATCTTCCACACCTTGTCACAGTTACATTTGCACCTTCCTCACCCATACCCCCTCCATGTCAGGTCCTTTGGGCAACTAGACTCTGTTCCTCCCCGGAGAGACTGCACTTTCCGCAGGGTAGCTCTCCCCTTCATCTACTTGCATCACGAGTAGATGTTCTGCCTGCACTTCACGTTTCCTCCCAACAGCTCCCATATAACCCTCCCCCACCGATCCACGGAGGATGCGATCTGATTGGTGACTTTGTAGAAGTTTGTGTCTGTCCCTTTGTACTGGTCAGGGTTCTGCAGAGAGACAGAATCAGTAGGATGTGTGTGCGTGTATATAGAGAGAAAGATTTATTTTCAGGAACTGGCTGACATGATCACGGAGGCTGACAGCTCCAAAATCTGCAGAGTGGGCCATCAGGCTGACGACCCCCCAAGGAACCAATGTCAACAGTTCAAGTTCAAAGGCTGTCTATTGGCAGAATTCTCTTTTCTTGCTGGGAGGTCAATCTTTTGTTCCATTCAGGCCTTCAGCTGACTGCAGGAAGCACACCCACATTACAGAGGGCAATCTGCTTTACTCAAAGTCCATGAATTTAAATGTTAATCATCTAAAAAATACCTTCCCAGGAACATTCAGGATGTTTATCCAAATGTCTAGGACCCATGGCCCAGCCTCGTTGACATGTAACATTAGCCACCACAACTTCTTTGAGCACCTAGAGGGCAAAGACTGTAACTTTCTCCTCACTGCGTGGGCATCTGCTGCCCCACGCACAGGACGCCACGAGGGTTACCCGTGACAGGCCCTGGGCAAAGCACCCACAGCTTCCCTGACCGTGACAGAAAGTCAAGATTCTCTCACCAGACTAGGTATTTGAGGTGCTGTCCTTCTGCAGAATTTCTCTTGCCTTTGTGGCTTTCTCCTCTCTCCTGCACTTGCCTATAAGCATAAATTTAAAAAAACAAATTCAAATCAAAATAACTACCTATATTAAAATATCCTGATCCTAATGAAAATCTCAAACCACAACTCTGAGGCATCAAAATGGCTAACTGTGCCTTTGGCTAAGCAAGTGTGAGGATCCTAAAGAGAGAGCCCTGGAAACTCGGTCTGGCTTGCTGCCCTGGGAGCTGCCGCAGGACTCCTGCCAACGTCCCCATGGGCAGGCCAGGCCCAGGACGGTGCGCCACCACGTCCGCATGTAGGCACGGGCTTGCCGGACAGAGGCCTCACCTGCAGAGAGGGGAATGAGGAAACAGGGCCCCTCACCCCACCACATCCCGACACTCCTGACCCGCTGGGCAGAGCTGAGTAAGCAGCTGACCTGCTGGCAGAGCCCCCTGGGAGATTGCAGCCCAGCAGGGCGGGAAGCAGGCGCTGCCAGACTGCCCCATCCCTGGAGCGCCTTACGGGAAGAGACGGAGCTCGGAGAGGCTCATTTCCTTTTTTTTCTATTTCACTAAGACCATACGGTTTCATAATGGCATTTTAAGCTAGCTGTTAATGTGGGTAATGTAGTTTGGGAAAGAGCAGAAAGGCCCAATTATAAGAATCAATATACTGTGTGAAGGGAGAACAAAAGCCTCTATTAAATATGAAGCAAGGCTTCGGTTCCAACCAGAGCCCAGCCAAACAAGCAACAGAAGCCATCGCAGGAGACTGATGTGAGAGGGAGACAAGGAAGGTTGCTCTGAGCTTGCTCGTTCCGACTTCCTGTTGAAAATGCGGCAGCTCATTGGGCAAATTAGATGAGTGATCCCAGCCCCAAACAGCACAGAGCACAGGATAGGTCCTGGGGAAATATCTGGCGACTTAATGAACGAACAAATGAATAAATAGATTAGTTGATGATGACCCCGTCCTTTCTTTCTTTTAGGCCAGTACTTTGCAAGTGTGGTCCCCTGACCAGCAGCACTGGCATCCGCTGGGAACTTGTTCATAAGGAAAGGTTCCCACCCCAAAACTTTGTGGGTGAAGCCCAGTGATCTGTGTTTTGCCAAGTCCTGCCTGTGACCCTGATGGACACTCAAACTTTGAGAGCCTCTGCCTGAGGCAAAGGCCAGATTCCAACTGGGAAATCTACCACTCAAGAACTACACATTCCTAGCACTACAGGGATAAAAATGTGAATCTGACATAGCCCCTGCCCTCAAGGAGTCTTTGGCAACGATTTCTTCGAACTAGTGGCACTTACAGCATTCAATAAGAAACCTTTATTCTTCCCTCCCACTGTCCCTTCAAAGACAGCTCAAACTCAACTGTGGGCTAGTGTGGTCTTGACTGCTGGATGAAATCTCCTGCATTTCTCATCATTTCTCTAGACCCTCCAAAGTAATAAAAAGGTTTTGGTCCATTTTAGTTTATTTAGTTGAGTGTCAAAATCACCTAACTCCATACTCTTATTCTCTCCTTCCCTACAGCTCTGTCTTGCTTCAAACAGGAAGTCGGTAAGGAAGGGTGGGCTTGGTCACCTTCTCCTGCAGGACATGTCTCTAGGCCCTTCGGGACATGATTAAGTCATGAGGGTAGAGCCCTTGTGAATGGGATCAGATGCCCTTATGAAAAAGCTTGACCAAAGAAGTTCATCCCTTTTGCCCTCCCACCTTCTGCCATGTGAAAGCATGGTGTCCCTCCTCTCTGGAGGATGCAGCCTTCAAGGTGTCATCTTAGAGGCAAAGACTGGACCCTCACCAGACAATGAACCTGCCAGTGCCTTGATCTTGGATTTCCCAGCCTCCAGAACTTTGGGCAATAAATGTCTGCTTTTTATAAATTACCCAGTTTATTATATTTAGTTATAACAGCACAAAAGGACTAGGACACACCTGGGGATTTAAATCTGTTCCTGAGACCTCACCTCTCTCCTGCCCCATCCCAGAGGTCCCAAAGAGCACAGCTAATGGCCTCATATTGATTAAGTTCAAATAAAACTTCTGCTTGACCAGAATTCAGAAGAACCTGGCTCTGCGAGCCCTGAAGAAGTTCATCTGCCCATCTTCACTTTGGGTGTCTCACCTACAGACCCATCTCTCACGTGACATGATTACGTGGTCCACCATCAAGCAGACAGCCGCAGGAACTAATGCAGAACTGCTATACTTAACCAGAGATTTCAAATATTGATAAAGCTTGCCCCTCAGTGCCCAGGCCCTGGCCAAAAACCATTAAGTATTCAGGAAAACGCATAAAGCTAATTGCTAAACAGCACTCCAGAGTTAGACTCTCCTTAAGGGGCCAGTAAATGGAGCATGTGAATAATTTTACAGCACAAAGAAAATTGCCTCCAATTGTATAGTGTATATTCTCTGTAATGCTTATGAGTGGGTTGACCGTACCTCCTGCATCTGCTCATTCACCACCCACTCACTACTTACTTGTAATTGCTTTGAATGCCTGGAATAGCCAGCCCTGACCTCTTCATTCAAAGAGTTTGGCATTTTCCCAGGGCTAGGACCCTCTCCCATAGTCACTGGCCCCACTCCACCTCCTGGAAGCTCTTGTCCCTCTTGACTAACTTGTCTGGTGCCCTTTCTTTGGCTCCCCCAGCCACCTAAGTACAATACCATCTTCTCCAAATTGCCATTCTCTGCTATCTTCTCATCCCATCATGCCATGGACCCTCTACTTAGGGAACATCCTTTTCCAGAGCTATATCACCAACTCCAACCTCTCGCCTGAGCTCTAGTCCAAATTTTCTAAGCCCCTGATAGGTACTTGTACTTGAAGGTTCTTTTGGATGCCTGGCATAGGACTCCCTTTCCTATATGGGGGGACATTCAAGGACCAATTAGCTTTGGTGGGACACAAAGGTTGCACCCCACTATAAATGAGCTGAAAAAAAAACACATACTTTCCCAGCTGCACTTGCAGCTAGGCATGGCCATGTGGCCTGTGCCACTCAGGTGTCCCTGTCCTTCATTTCAGGAGCTAATGACCCAAGGAATCAGGGACCCAGAAACCTGGCAGTAGTGGTGACTGCTACAGTGGCCATGAGTGTCAGGAGTTCTGAAGGGCCTGCTACAGCATCCAGGGCTTACAGCAGCCCCCAGGGCTGAACTCCTGACTTGAGGCACTATTTCAGGATGGAAGCTCTCAGCCTGGTCCTCTGTACATCTCCTGAAGACTGCAAATGATTCCATCTCCCTTTAAAATGTTCCTTTGCCTTTTAAATCAGAGTTTGTGTTGGTTGCTTCCAACTAAGAATCCTAACTGATACAGTTTCTTATCCATCATCTCAAATGCAACTTGTCTAAAATTGAATTCTGTCTTTTTCCCTAAAATCTGTTATTTGTTGTAACTTTCCATTTCTTTCCAGTGACATTACTCTCCCAGTCACCCAGGCTGTAACTTCAGTTAAAGTTATCTTTAACTTTCTCCATTCTCTTTCCCTGAGCTTCCATTCAAGCACAGCTGCTGTCAGTTTTTCCGTGACAATGCCTTCCTCCTTCATCTTTTTTGTTTGTTTGTTTGTCTGGCCACAGCCCTATTCTTCTCATTTAATCTAACTTTAGCATAATATGAACGCAACAAGCAGTATTCTAACTGGTCTCCCTGCCTTCAAGTTTTCCGCCTTTCATTTTAAGTGCATTATCACTTGAAATGCCCATAACACTATTTTCCACTATTTTAGCTCCTGCTTAAAATCTTGTGTAGAGCTCCCTAATTCCAGAGTAAGTTCTACACAGTTTAGTGTCACTCAGAGGCCAACTGGCTCTTTATCCTTGGGTTCCTCCTTCCACACACACTGTCTCTATTTTTTTCCGCACATTAAACTGGATAAAGAGCTTAGCCGCTCTTTGGGTTTCCACAAATACACAAAACACTGCAGAGTGTTAGTGACCAGTTCAGACCTTGAAGATTTCATAGGAGACATGGAATAGGAGTTCACATTGCACACCTCTCAGCAAACATGGTAGAAATCTATACTCAACGCCTCTGTTGCTTAAGTCCTTTCTTGGCCATGGAGCCATCAGGGTTGGTTTTTGTTGTTGTTGTTCCCTATCTGGCTCTTACCCACCCAACACTCAGTCTCCCAGGCCTGTGTCCCCTTCTTGACTCACCGCCTACTACTTTTTACGCAGAGCAAGACAGCTCTGCTGACACGCAACGTACAGTGGTTGTGAGCCAGCTTAGGCCACTTACCAGCTAAGTGACCTCGGCATGTTTCTTACCTCCTGGTGCTGTGTTTACCTCTCTGTGGGGTTTGCTCATGGGCAAGATGAGAATAACAGCAGAACTCAACTCATTAAGGTCTTTGTGAAGATTAAATGAGTGGCTGGACTTAAAGCACTTGGACTAGAGCCTGGCGCTCACACGTGTTTATTATCATTACCCCTGAACTTCCCAGTTACGTAAGCAAATTTGGGTTGGGTTCCTGTACCTTGCCATAAATGAACTGACCATAAAAAATATATAAAGGTCATAAAAGATACAACTGTACAAAGTAGGTTTTCTTTTCCTCACTTTTATAGCGAGTTAGTGAAGCCTGGTAATATTCTTTAGACTCTTGTACCTTTACTTTTTGGCCTTCTGTGCCGTTTTAACCATGAGAAATTGGTTTATGGTTATCATAAATATTTTCCCTTTTAGATTTTCTGAGATTTTTTTAGATTTTTTTAGATTGTTTTTTATCTCTTAGATTCACCGAAACATCTGGTTCACTTGTTTTTTTAAATAACTTGTAGCTATGAAATATTTTAAACATATAGAAAAGTACTAAAAATAACAGACATCTTGGGTTTATTTATAAAATGTTAGTTTGTTTTTCATAATAAGTCTGTAACCATTGGGAATTTATTTTTGTGTATAGGAGGAAGTGGGGATCTAATTGTGTCTTCTTCCATATAAATAACCAATGGACGCTGTATCATCTATTAAATAGTCCACCCTTCTCCCAATAATTTATAATGCTGTCTTTGTCATGTATTAAGTTCCCAGATATTTGTGACTCAGTTTCTAGACTCTTTATTCTGTCTCATCATGTGTCTCTGCCCATGCTGCTCCGTCCCGAGACGGTGCGTTTTGATTGTTACAGCTGTCATCATCTCTGACGCCTCCCTTCTTCTTCAGGGTCTTCTGTTTCTGCTTTCACCTTGATCCCTGGAGCTATTGCTTTTAAAAGGCTTTCTTTTTCTTTTCTTTTTTACTGTTTTTGGCCCTTTACCGTTTTATATGAATTTTAGCATAAGCATACTGAGTTCATTAAAAATTTTCTGAGAATTTTTTGTTGAGTGGGATTTTTATTGGAATCACATTGATTTAACAAATTATCTGGAAGACAATTGAAACCATTGCAATATGGTCTTCTCATCCAGAAATGTGGTCTGTTTCAACATGTAATTTGCACCATTCTTTAGGTCTTACAGTAAAGATTTTTATCTTCTCCTTGATGATGTCATTCTTTTTGTAGTTATAGTTCTGGTAACCTTACAGGTTGGGATAACATTGTACATGTTATGTTTTTTAACATTACATCATCAATCATAGTACTGCTATTTAAGTATGCTATTAATGCTGTGTATTGATCTATAGCTACTGAATGTTCGTTTATTAGTTTCAACAGATTTCTTGACTTTTCCATATAGACATTCATATCATCTGCCAAAAAAAATAACAGTTTGCTTCTTCCTTTCCAGCCCTTATTTATACTTCAGCGTCTGGTCTTACTGCTCTGACAAGGGCCCTGTGTACAGTACTCCGTAGAAACAGTGACAGCAGACATCCATATCTTGTCACCCACTAATTCTCATGTATCATCCTAAAGAAGCTGCCTTATTTACCACTTTATTAAATGTTTTTATCTTGGATGACTGTTGAATTTCAATAAATATTTTTCCTACATCTTTTGAGATCATCATATAGTCTCTTCTTTAATCTGTTCATGTGGTAAATTACATTAACGGAAGTATTATGTTAGACTATTGTTAGATCATTTGTCCATTCCTTGATTTGAAGTGCTATTATTTTTTTGAGAATTTTTCTTTCTGTGTTGCTGAGTGAGAATTGCATAAATTTGCCTTGTTAGTAATGCCCTTGACCAATTTTTGTAACAAGATTATAGCAGCCTCATAAAAGGAATTAGAGAGTTTGCCTTTTATTTTATTCTCTGGAACACATTACATAAGACAAGAATTATTAGTTCCTTAATATTTGATGGAAATAACAAATGAAGCAGTTTGAGCCAGTATTTTCTGGGAAACTTTTTTTACTATATATAAAATGATGTAGATTTTCTGTGTCCCTGAGCAGATTTTGTTTCATATATTTCCTAGATGAAAATTGTTTATAAGTTTTCAGATTTATTGGCATAGATTATTTTATGATTCTTTACTATATAGTTACTATAGTTAAAGCTCCTTTTTAAATTTCTAATATCATTTTTGGTGCTTCACTAACCTTAAAGATTTATCTATGTCATTAAGGATTTTTTTTCCTTCAAAGAAATAATTTTTGGCAGAGTTTATCTTCTCTAGGGTTTATGTTGTATTTCTTTAATTTCTGTTCTTTCCTTCATTATTTTAGCCTTTGGATTTACTCTGTTTTTATTTTCCTAACTCCTTGAGTTGTACACATGTGAATTTTTTAATTCTAAACTATATGCATTTAAGGATATGATTTTTTTTCTAAATACTACTTTATAACCTCAAAGTTTTGATATGTAGAGACTATGTTGTCATTCATTTCTAAAGATTTTGTAGTTCTCATTGTGACTTCTATTGACCCAAATCATTTAGAAGTGTGGCTTTCATTGGCTAAATGTATAGGGTGGTTAGTATCTTTCTTTGACTGATTTCTAATTTTATTGCATTGAGATGACAGAATGCTGACATCAACAGATATCTGTATGATATCAATTTCTTAGCAGTTTTGAGACTTGCTTTATGGCTTCTTAAATACCCAGTTTTATTTTAAATGTTTTATGTGTGCTTAAAAAGAATTTAAATCTCTAAATATTGGATATACCAGTCTTTATACGGAATCCAAATCTTTCATTTTTATTCATTAGTTGTGAACTTGATCTGCCAGTTTCTAATAGAGAGTGTTAGAATCTTCCACAAATATGTGAATTTGTTTATTTCCACCTATAATTATATCAGTGTTTGCTTTATATATTTTGGTGGTACTTTGTTAACTGCATACAATTTCAGAATTAGTCTACTTTCTGGTGAATTATTCCTCTTGTCTTTGAGTAATAGCTATCTTAATCTCAAATAACGCTTTTGTCTTAAAGTTCATTTTGTCTGGTAATATTACTGAACCAGCTTTCTTTTGGCTAGCATTTGTCTGAGATAGTTTCCATCCTTTGTCTTTCAAAATTTGTCTATCATTAAGTTTTATGTATGTGTATCTTGTAAACAGTATATAGCCAGATTTGGTGGATTTTCTTAATCTAATCTAGGAATATTTGGTTTTAATAGATTTGTTTTAGTTCCACATTTTTGTAATTATTGCTTAGTTTTAACATATTTCCTTTTACCTTATTTTGTGTTTTCTATTCAACCATGATTTTCTTTTTTTCTTTTGCTTATTTTCCTCTTCTAGTCTTCCTTTTCTTCATTAATTACATTTTTTAATTGCCTATTTCCTCCCTCTACTGAGCTGGAAGTTCTATATTCTATTTTTACTATTTCAGTGGTTTTATTTTAAATGTGTAATTATTTAGAAAAAAGTGAGGGGCTAGAGTTACTATTTGTACCTTCCTCCTGAACAAGACCAGGACCTTGGACCATTTGAACTCTGATTGAGATTATCCCATTCCACCTTTCCTGTCATTACTGTTTAAATTTTTAGTTTCACCTTGTTTTTATTCCCCTAAGTAGTCATACTATTATTGTTATTGCTTTTATTGACACTGAGGTGGAGATAGGCTGTTTCTAACCTCCTGCTTTCCGATTTCTTTAGGCATCATTGCTCTGACATAGCACACCTTACTCTGGGGTTCAGTTTCTTTCCTTCAATTAGTTCCCTTTATGAAGATCCAGGGTGTCAATCTCTCAGTTTTAGTCTGCAAATGCCTTCATTTTATCCGCACACTTTAGTGGTTGTTTCTCTACTTGTAGAATTCTGGGTTAATTTTATTTTCCCTTGGCTTTTTGAACCTATTATTCCATTGATTTCGGGCTTCTATTGTTCTTGTTAGAAAGTCTGTTTAAAGTCTGCTATTGTTCTGTTGTAGGAAAGTTTCTCTCTGATACTTGGATTGTCTCTTTGATTTCAGTACTACTACGCAATCTCACTATAATGTTTCTATGTGTGGGTTCGTTGTTATTCAGCCTACATATGACTCTGGAGTTCTTCAATCTGAGGATCACTGCTCTTCAACTCTGGTAAAATCTTCTACCATTACTACAGCGTATGCCTCAGTCTACGTATTCTTCTCTTCTGGAATTCCTATTAAATAAATTATACCTTCCTATTTTATTCTCCGTGCTATTAACTTTGCCTTCATGACTTTCAACTTTTTATTTCTGTTGTATTCTCTGTAATTTTTGTTAGTATTACAATATCATCCATTTCATTACTTCTCTCTTCATAATTGTTACTTAACATATACAAAGAGTTTTATATTAGATAACTATGTCTTTCAATTCTAGAATTTAAACTGATACCTTTTCAAATCTGCCCATTCTTTTCTCAGGCTCTTGTTATTTTCTTAGGGCACCAATTGCTTCTCACGTCTTTTATTATTTTAAACATTCTTAATTTGCATTCTCTCTCAGGTGATCTGTTTTAAGTTCTTGGGGGGGGTGTCTAACCCTACTATCTGTGTCTGCTCTTGCCCATGGTGAATTATTTCCTCATCAATTTTGTTACTTTCATGTGGGCTCATTTTAATTTAGACTTCTTTTTTTTTTTTTTTCTGCGAGAATGCTTTGTGGTCTGGGTTTTGAATGCACCCTTCCAGAGGGATTATGGTTTGGCTCTGACACAACCACAGGGTATTAGCATCCCAGGTTGAAGTTCATATTAATATTTATTGATTTAGCTTGAGGTTATGACTACAGGAGTAGCAAAATTGGAATTCCAAACTTCTGTGATGTTTGAACTTGGGTTTTAGAAACCTCAGGGGCGTCCTATTTTTTCCACTCAAAACCCAGTAGATGCAAACAAACTTTATTTCCTGTTCTGATTCACTGTTTTACTGAGGGTGCAGCCCCTCAAAAGGTCTTCCGTTACATCAGGGCTCCTTAATCCCTGATTCCTGCCTCACACAGACCCAGGGCTTCATCTTCTGCTCCCACATGCACAACACCACCGGCCACCTGAGTCAGCAAGGCCAGCAACACTCCCTCCCAGGGCACTCACACCCTTTTCACTCTGAGTTTTAATTTCCTCTCTTTTCTGCCACAGAGCTTTCTTTCTTTCTTTCTCTTTTTTTGTGATATTAACTCTACACATGCACAGACAGTCCCCAACTTACAAGGGCTCAACTTATGATTTTTTCGACTTTATGTTGGTGTGAAAACAATACACATTCAATAGAAACTACACCTCAAATTTTGAATTTGGATCTTTTCCAGGGCTAGCAATATGTGGTTTGATACTCTCTTGTGATGCTAGGCAGTGGCAGCAAGCCACAGCTGCCAGTCAGCCATGCACTCACAAGCACAAACAACCCACGCTTGCTGTCTTCCTGAAGAACACTGTGCCTACCAAACCACCAACAGGTGCTGATGCTCCAGGGCCTTCCTCCAGCTATTCTTGAGCCTCATCAGAAGAGTGAAAAATTGATGACCCTGTCGCCATAGCATCCCCATCATCCAGCAATTAATTAATTTTTTTTGAGACAAGGTCTCACTTTGTCACCCTGAGATAGAGTGCAGTGGTGTCATCATAGCTCACTGCGATCTCAAGCTCCTGGGCTCAAGGGATCCTCCTGCCTCAGCCTCCCAAGTAGCAGGGACTACAGGTGCACCATCATGCCAGGATAATTTTTCTATGTTTTGTAGAGACAGTGCCTTGCTCTTGCTCAGGTTGGTCTCAAACTCCTGGCTTCAAGCAACCCTCCTGCTTCGGCCTCCCAAACTGCTAGGATTATAGATGTGAACCACCATGCCCGGCCCTAGCAATTAATTTTGAATTAATGCTTCAAACATCTTCAGGCCCAGTTTGTTTTCAGCTGTGTTTGTTAATGGTGAGTACTCAGACAGCCGCTCTATTTTGCACTTATAGTGCAGTATTCAACAAGTTAAATGAGATATTCAACACTTGATTATAAAATAGCCTTTAAGGTAAATGATTTTGCCAAACTATAGGCTAATGTAAGTGTTCTGAGCATGTTTAAGGTAGGCTAGACTAAGCTATGATGTTCAGTAAGTTAGATGAATTAAATGAATTTCAACTTACAATATTTTCAAGTTATAATATGTTTATCAGGATGTAATCCCATCCTAAGTTGAGGAGCATCTGTATTTAAAAGATTTATTTGTTACTGTTTTGTCCACTTCTCCTAGGTGCTTGGAACCAAAAGACTTCAGGTTGCCTTGGTTCATCCTATTGCCAGAGACAAGCCGCTCACACGTGTCTTCTTAGGTTTAACCGCCTCTAAAAGCAATATCATAGGAAAGTTGGGAATAACCTAGAGAATAACTATGTAACAAACTTTCTCATTCATAGTTCCCTACCAGTCATTGCTTATTTTCAATAAAATCCCACAGACTGTGTTGGGAAGCAACAGGTAAGTTCCATATTAATACAAAATGACAGAGAGCCTCTGGGACTACTAGTAGTAGCGATCATTTGAGACAAACTTCCCAAAGTTCTTAAGGAAGAAATAAAATGAGCAAAAATACCTTTGAAGGTGGGCCAGGTGCAGTGGTTCACACCTGTAATCCTGGCATGTTGGGAGTCTGAGGCAGGAGGATCATTTGAAGCCAGGAGTTTGAGACTAGCCTGGGCAACATAGCAAGACCCCATCTTTACAAAAAGTAAAGTTAGTAAAATAAAATAAAATAAAAACAACTTTGAGGGAAATAATGTTTTCAATACCAGATGTGAATTAGTGGTGGAGTAAACAGTAGTTTCAGCAATTGAAAGATACAGAAGTGAGAACTCATGGCTGTCGCCTTCATGCAGAGATATTCAAGGTGACTTCCTAGTGGTTTGAACAAATGAACCTTTACCTTTCTATATGAAAATGCAGTCAATGGGACCACATCTTTCTTTGAAATTCCCCAATCACATACTAAAATCACAGATTTTCATAAGAAAAATGAAACAAGAAGAAAGTTTCAGTTAGACCACCTAAACGTTACTTCAGTACTGAGAGAGCATTATGGTGATGAAGGGTCCCTAAGGTCAGACCTCTGTGGAGCCCCAATCCAGCACCGTGCATGAGCAATATAATGTGAGCCACACATGCAAGTCTAAATTTTCTAGGAGCCACATTAAAAAGTAAAAAGAAACAGGTGAAATTAATTTTAATAGTATATTTTATGTAATCCAATGTATCCAAACTATTAGCCTTTCAACATGTACTCAATATAAGATGTATTTATGAGATATTTTACAGTATTTTTTTGTACTAAGTCCTTGAAATATAGTCTATATTTTGCACTAACAGCACATCACAGCTCATACTAGCCACATTTCAAGTACAGATGCTCCTCAACTTGCAATGGGGTTAGGTTTTGATAAACCCGTTGTACGCTGAAAATATCATAAGGTGACAATGCATTTAATACACCTAGCCTAGTCTACCTGAAACATGCTCAGAGCATTTACATTAGCCTACAATTGGGCAAAATCATCTGACACAAATCCTATTTTATAATAAAGTTGAATGTCTCATGTAATTTATTCAATACTGGACTGAAAGTGAAAACCGGGATGGTTGTATGGGTACTCAAAGTACATTTTCTACTGAAAGAACATACTTGCACCATCATAAAGTCAAAAAATTATTAAGTCAAACCATTGTAAATCGGGGACCATTCGTACTCAATAGTTTCATATAACTAACGACTACCATATTAAATGGTTGCAGCTGTATTAACCATGTTGTCTTATTTTCTGTATTTTTTATTGATACATAATAACTGTACATATTTGTGGATAGTAGAATGATGGTTTTCAGAGGCTGTAAAGGGTAGGGAAGAAGGGAGGATGAAGAGAGGTTGGTGAATGGGTATAAAAATACCGTTAGGTAGAAGTTATAAGTGATAGTGTTCAGTAGCACAGTAGAGTGACTAGAGTTGACAGTATTTTCTGTATTCTAGATGTTCTGGCATCTGAGACCTTGTTGACCCTGGAGGGACTTCCCATCTCAGGATTAGCTAATTCCTAGAGAAAGTAACAGACTTGCCGGTGAGCACACCTTTTAGTCAGATGCAAACCAAGCAATCCAGAGCCCGTACCCCCAACTTGTGTGGCTCTCACACGTGGGCCACTAATCCCTCTGCCCTAATCACTGCTGGACCAGGTACCTGACAACTAGGGACAGCTTCTACAGCCCAGAGCCCACGGAAATTTTTTAAACAGTTCCACCCTAAACCTGTTCAGCCTGTTCACCTGTCCCGCCCATTCGTTCCCATGGAAACCACAATAAGGTGTCTCACTAGCTGTCCCCTCCTCACCAGCTCATGTCACCTCAGTGCTTCCCCAGGACACTCTGCATAACATGCTAAGCTTCCTGTTTCCAGAGGACTCTAAATATAATAAAAAAAACTTCTCCCTTCATGGCAGTCCTGTTCGTGTCTGCCTGTCTCTTCGTACCTGATCAGAACAAATCCCGGTTGCTATTAAAACAGCAGCTCTGAACACCCATATGTAGATGTACATTTTTGATAAATACATTTCTGTGCAAGTGTTCTATTATTTCATCAGAAAAAATTCCTAGAAATGCAATTTCTAGACAAGGAGCAAACAAATATTACGTTTTTAATTCATCATCTTGTTGGCCTCCAGAAATCTGTGCTAATTTAAACTTCCACGCAGTGACGGTGGAGTCCTCTCTCTCTCTCCATGGTAGTGCTCTTTAATTGGGAGACAGAATGACATGCAACTAAAGTACAAACAGAAAAAAAGTTTGATAACCAGAATATATTACTTATGTTAAAAATTATATTTTTCCCTAATTAAAAATTAATGCATTCACAGTGCATTGAAAATATTAACAAAGAAGAAATCATTTACAATCCAACCAACCAGGGATACCTGCTGTTAGCGTTTGGGTTTCTGTCTTCCCAGATTTATGTCCTATCCCTTACTTATTTAAATAAACCTAAATACACAAAATTATGAACAAGTAAATGCATAGCACAAGTACGGAAGAGATTAAAAATTATAATGGAACACAATGTACTATGTTTTAAAAAATTAAAGTCACAATAAAATAGACCGTTTTATGCAAAAGTAGAAGCTGCCAAAATTGCTCATGAAGAAGTTGAAACTGGCATAGATTACTAACTTTGGAAAAATATGAAAAAAGGAAGTATCTCCCCCAAGGGCTCCAAGTTTAGAACATTTTACAGTAAGTTCCTTAAAATTTTAAGAAATAGAATCCCGAATCTATATAAACAATTTCAAAGCCTAGAAAATGAAGGAGAGGATAATCCAAAAGGTTTCAAAAGCAAGAGAGTTGAGGCTATCAAGAAGTAAACTTTGAATGTGGACTGCATCATTATTGTCCTCCTTATGTGTATGCTGTCGCTATTATTCTATACAAATTACTCATAGAAACATCATAGATATAGTCCGTCAAAATCCTATTTTATCTATTAGATTGGAAGTTTTTAAAACTCTTTATAATAGCCTGACCCTAACTCTTGAGGACTGAGTACTACTCAGATATAAACTTGGCTTTCAAAGAGACTCTACTCTTTGCAGGCGAATAATATGTCATGTAGCGCACAGAGAAAGATCATTAAAATATGGCCTCCAGTGAAAGATAAACAGGTTCAAATTTATATTCATTATAGAAACTTTCTATGACTTCTCTTCTATAATAGTACAAATCCAGTGACTATTTTTTCTTTCTTGTTTTCAGAAGTTCTGGGTATCTAGTTAAAATATTCAGTTTAATCTATTCAAGAATGATTAATCAAGATTATTGAGTCCATTTCTATTTCTTTCTCTTCTCTAAAATCAAATTGTTTTATGAAATTTCCTATGGACTAGGTAATGATGTCCTTAGTTATATAACAACTGCCTGGAGAACAGAGATTGTCTCTTTTCACAATGTCATTTGTCTAACTCAAATATTATTTGCACCTACAAGGTAAAACATGGCATTAGTGCTTTACTGTAAAAATAACGTTAAAACGTCTATCATAAGAAATAACTCCATTCTACTGACTTATAAGTAACTCACCAATGCTAGGCAGAATTAAAGGCTTTTCTAAAAGGTATGTTGTCTGTGAGTATTAGAAAAGAAAATATCACAATGGATGAAATTACCTCTCAAAAAATCCTAAGACATCAGATTGCTTTTACTTCAAAAGCTTTCTGTAAAGTTAATATCCTATCTTGAAATTTTTAAATAATTTTATTTTTTATACATATAATAAATGCTTAGTCTATTAATGGTTCAATGTTATGATAATACATGCTCTTTGAAATCTAGGGATGAAAGGCATTCAGCAGAGCAAATTTTTATTATATTTTATTATTTTTTTGCATATAATGAATGCTGCTATGACCATTTCTGCTAAGAATGTTTTGAGACACCAAAAATAAAATTTAAAAATAAGAAGTTATACTATGGAGCTAAGTAGCTCTTTCTTCTTTGTTTTTTTCCACCTAACTATAAATCTTGGAGATATCCTATGCTAGTGCATATAGATCTATTCTTTCTTTTTCATGACCGCTTAGCATTACTCCATAACATGGAGTGGTCATTAATGAAAAGTCTAGTTTTTTATTACTATAAATAATGCTACAGTGAACAAAAAGAGATGAATATGTTTTTGCACACGTGCACTTCTGCTAAAAAAATTTCTAGAAGTAGAGTTACTAATTCAAAGGACATGTGAATTTTTGTTTTGATATATACTGCCATACAGTTTATAATGAGGCCATATAAAGGTAAATAATATGAAAGCTCTGTAAAATATAAGAAACATCTTATTAAATTCATTGCTAAGCTAGCCCCGCCCCCCCAAAAAAGGAAGATATCTTCAAAGGAAAAAAAGAGTAAAAGTGAAAACCTTAGATTAAAAAAGCATCCAAATTGACTTTGGTCCTGACATTGACCCACAAACTCCATGATCTCATAACTCCACTTTTAGAGCTACATGGACCATGGGTAAATCCATGGTCCAACCAAAGTAGGAATCACATAGAAAATCCCCACGTAAAGCTGGGACCCTCAAAGACCTAGAGATTCTCTATAAGGGTGAACAGGAAATAAACTTTCAATTGGAAATTTTCGTCCCTTGACTCTGGTACTTGATAGAAGACAAAACAAATTGCCCTGAGAATTTTTAACAAGCTAGTTCTCATATAACTTTGAGTCCCACTTGAAGCTCTGACTCAAGTGGGGAAAGGTAATATATGTAACCTAAATATTTGTCCCCCCATAATATGCTGAAATTAAAAAAATTAAAAATTTAAAAAGCAAAAAAAAAAACAAAAAAAAAGTTTGGGTCCCAAGTTCATACTACCTTTGCAATCCAAAAAAGTCCCGAACGGATAATTTAATTTACTGTAGCCTAGGATAATGAGTGCCCCCAGGGAACTAGAAGAAAGAAATGCAAATCCTCAATGAAGGATTGTAATTTCAATGCAGGCCTCAAAGAATTTTTAAAAATAAAATTCCAAGGAAATGAATTTATAGTTCAAAGTCATTCATCAAAAACATAGATATAGAATAAGCACTACGAATGAGAGCCAGCAGAAAAAAAAAAGATATCAAACTCAGAATCACAAGTACTTCTGAATATAAAAGTAATATCTTTAATATTGACAAGAAATAAAAGTGAGGCTTAAAATATAAAAAAATAAGATCTTAATGATAATCAAAAAACTTGAAAAAGAACATAATAGAACCATTAGCAATATAAAACTCAAGGATGACTTAAACCGAAGTATAGACGCAGCTGAAAATAGAGCTAATGAACTAGAAATGGTCCAAAGAACCACTTCCAGAATGCTCTCTAAGGAGACTAACAGATAAAAAATATAATATAGATATAAGAGATGTGGACAAAATAATGATAAGACCTATCTTACATTCAATTGAAATTCCATAAGAGATAACAGATAGATATTACTGAGAAAACCAATGTTCATAGAGATTATGACTGAGAATTTTCCAGCAATGTTGAAAGACTCCAAGTTGCATATCTAGAATGATTAAATAATCTTAAACAGGATAAATAAAAAGGAATGCACAGCTAAGCACATTGTTGTAAAGCTAAAGAACATCAAAGACAAAGAGAAGACCTTAGAAGCAGCTGGAAAGAAAAGACAGTTTACCTATAAAGCAATATAGTTAGACTAATGGATGATAGAACACAATGGAATAGTATGTTTAATGAGCCAACATAAAATTCAATGTGTAAACTTAGAATTACACACTCAGCAAAACTGTCTTTCAAGAATAACAGTGATATAAAGACATCTTTCGGATAAATATAAACTAAGATGGTTTACTACCAACAGACCTTACCAAAGGAAATCATAATATTTGTAAGAATAACTTCATGGTTAAAAAAATAATTTATTGTCTAAGGTACTGTGCAAAACTTAGGTAGTATCTTAAACTATTAGATATGAACTAGCACAACATAACATTACAAGTGATTTAAGAATACTCAAACTTACTCCAAAATAAAATATTTCAAAAATGTTTACTATGATTTGACTTTTAGTTCCTTAAAATCTATAGAGCACAAACTTATTTCCAAATTGCTCAATTGGAAGAATTCTGAGTGTGTATGATCTATATTAAGTTTATGCATGATTTTCAACCTTTTACAAATATTGGTCCCATTTGAAATTAGAGGGAAAACTCCAAGGTTTATAAAGATGCAACATCACTAAGAAGGCTTTTTTGCTTAACTCCCTCCCCAAATATGCCTTTATTTTGGTGGTCTCATCTCATAAACTTGGTCTTAAAATCCCTGTCTTAAACCAGAGTTCTAAATCCTAAATCCTTTCTAAGAATCCCTGTAGCTTTAGACATATAGACACACAGATAAATCAGACACCCAGATATATCCCTTCTTTGGTTATTTTTCTTCCTATGCATTAGCCTTGAATCCCCCCCTAGACTTCAAGCCCACTGAAGACAAGAATTATTCTTTATTGGTTTTTATATCCCAACTTAGCATTTAATAAATGTTTGTTGCAATTGGTGATCATGAAAATAATGATAATTTTGAACTCCTTCTGTCCAAACCTGCTCAAAACCCGTAATTATCCCTTCCTCGTCCATGGAAAGGTCCATAGGTTATCTATGAATGGTCTATAAAAATATTTTATATCCTGCTTCCATGGGTCTCCACTGCCCCAAACTCTGCCACATCAAACCCACTGTCCTTACCAGCCCGATATGTAAAGAGTTTGGAAGTCATCGTTTCTACCTTCACAATAAGGAAGAGGCCAAAAAAACTGAAAAATCAACAATTCTTCTTAGATTTATCAGAGAATTGCAGTCACATGGAAAATTGCTGCCACAAAAACTAAAGAGACAGGTGAATACAGAGAATCATCACAGATTAATACGATAAGGTAAGAATAACAACAGACTCCTTTCCAGAAACCATGCAAGCAAGAAGAAAGTGGAGTGAAACATGTAAAGTGTTCAAAGAAAAAGACAAGTTAGAATTCTGGGTCTGGTTGAATTAGCCTTCAAAAGTGAAGACAAAGTAAAGACTTTTTCAGAGAGACAAAGCCACTGACTCACCCCCTTCCCTGGCTTTGCCCCCTCTGAGCTTTACCACACTGCCAGCTTAGATGCCCCCACGGGAGTCCTCGTCATGCTCCCAACACTGACAGTCTAGGTCATACAGTGCCGCAACTACACAGTCTCTTGTGAAATAAGTCACTAAACATTCTTTCCTTCTGTGCTTAATTGGGAGACAGAGTGGAAGGGAGAAAGGGAGTATCCCATATCAGGTCTGCTGAAGGTGTATAGAGTAAGCAAGCATTCTGCACCTCACAGGTCCACTCTCTCCTCCCATGGCATATATACACCACTGGAGTCTCTCTGCTCTCTCAGTAACTTCACCATTCCTTCCATCAGCGTCATTTCCATCGCCCTTCACCCACTTTGCTTAGCTGACAAATCTGTATGTGTCTGAACCTCACCTAAAAATACCATTATTATGTTCACAATATCAGGTTCATAAAAAAATAAAAAATAAAAATAAATAAAAATAAAGTTAAAAGTTCCATCCCCAACAGCCAAATATAATGAATGGACCTTGTTTGGATCCTGGCCACCCATCCCCCAAATTAAACTTTTGATCAAAAATTAGTACATGATACCAAGAAAACATCGATTTTGTTAGGTGTGAATAATGGCAATGTAGACATAGGAAAGTATGAATATTTTTTAGAGATGAATACTGAAATATGTAGAGACGAAATGGCATGAGAAATGGAATTTGTTATAAAATACTTCAGCGAGGAAAATAAAGGGATAGAAGCAAATGTTGCAAAATGTTGATACTTGTTAAATCCAGGTGATAGGCATATGAAGGTTTATTCTATCACTCTATTTTTGTACATGTTTGAAATTTTTCATGATAATTTTCTTTAATTCCACTCCCATTACTCCTTCAGGAAACATCTTGTTTTCCATTTAATAGATGTAAACAGGAACAAGAACAAGGCTTGCTTACCTAGTTTAAGTTCCATTCATTTCCAAGTCTAGGTCTAACCCAGCCAAGACCCATTACAAAAATAGCATTTCAACAAACACACTGGTACCTTAAATCTTTGCTCACCTCTTTTATTATGATAAATTTATTGAAGGTAGTTCCTGAGTCTTATTGATTGTTTTTCGGAAAGTTAAAACCAAGTACATTCCATCCAGTGATAGACAAGGTGCCCTTTTTGCCTACCTTTGCCAACATTGAGTTGTCATTTTCAAAAAAAAAAAAAAAAATTTGTAAGTGCAGTGCAGAAAGACAGACAAGGTTCAGCTTGGTCCAACCAGGGCAAAGGATGTTCAAGGAAGCAGAAATAGCCTCTGCAAAGACACAGAGGTGGAAGCCATCTGAGTTCTTCAGTTCTGTATTACCAGAATTCATTCATTTAATAATTATTTTTTGCCCGGAGCCTCTATATTTAAATAGATATTAATGGGATTAGCAGTTAAAGATATTTTAGTAGCTAACTGAGCCTTTCTTCCAGACGAAGTAAGCAGACATGAAAGGGCATGGCTTTAAAGTTAGCGGTTTTCCGAAGTGTGAAAATTACTCTTCTGCAGACATTATGGAATATCTGGAATATTGTCCCTGCATTTTCCCCTTTCTTCCAGGACTTCCTCATTGCACTCTGATTACTAGAATTTTAGAACTCTATGGAGACCAATGATATCCTACATTTTCCTTTACCTAGTTACCGTTTGAGAAAGTGTCATGGCTGAAAGCCCTTCTTGCAGCAGAAGATTCTCGAATAAGAATTAATAAGCTCTTCCAGAAGAATTAAAAAGCAAGCTCCCCTTTAATAAAGACTGAGAAAGACACATTCACTTTCCAACTGGGCTGAAATTCTGAAGACTTCAATAATTAGATTCCAGTCTCCAGAAGTCATGATGTTTACCATGAGGAGAGTATTGCCTGTTCCAGGTTAATTGGACAGAAAGGATGTTCCCTTCGGTAGTCACTGCAGCTAAATTATCCCTGCACTGCAAAGCCTCATTGCTCCGTGTTAGGTTTAAAGGCTGAATTTCTCAACTCTAAGGAGCTGCTTTGCTGTGTTTAATACTCCGATTGCTCCAACCTGCTTGCCAACGGGTGCATTTGATCATGAAGGACTGGGAAAGAGGAGCGGAAAACAATTACCAAGACAATGAGCACGAGCCAGCGAGGGGGGAAACGGTCTTCCCGCTGCAACATCTTGTGGAGATGTTTTCCAGGGGGCCGTTTGGAATCAACCGAAGGCGCGGGGGAACCGAGCCAGAGCAGGTTTCTCCGGCTGCGCACAGACAGGGCTTGGGGAGGCGGCGCGGCAGCTGGCCTTCCCCAGCCGCTCCAGCTCCTCCGCGCTCTGGGGACAGGCAGGGAGGAAAATAACTGAAAATCGGAATTCTTCTTTCTGGCACTTGAGCTATCAAAGTCTTTTTCAACAAATTCATATTCTCCCTGCAAAGGGAAAAAAGCAGTAATGCCTACCCTTAAAAGCCAGAATCATGAAAAACAATGTTGCTTTAAAAAAAAAAAAAAAGCCCTGCTTCGATTACTTCACGTATGTATGTTGAGTAAATATGCAATACATACTTGCTTTACAGTTGAATGCAGGATCACGTATGCTTCTGCAAGCCATGTTTTCACACATAAACAATCTCTCATCCTTTGGGAAGAAAAAGGAAATTCTTAAAGGAGTGTTAAATAGACAAAAGTGCTATGTTGCATTATACTGAGATACGCTGTTGTAATCTAGGGCGTACTTAGTACTATGTAATATACAGATAAATATATACATAAGAGCAGAGGTACAGTGCCCTCTACTGGATCAAATTGAACTTGATTAACCTCTCCCTTGAAATGGTTAATTTGGCATTCCTCCAACTGCCTGCCTATCAGCCCCAGAATATAAACTTTAATGCCAGATAATTCTTCATGTCAGGTGATTCTTCTCTGGCTTATACTAGAAACAAGCAAAATGCCCTCGCACACATAATTTGTCTTGATGCTTGCTCACTATGCCTTGTTTTCTGATCATTCACGTTCAAAAGGATTGTCATTCAAAGTGACTCCACAAGCGTGCTTGCGCTGCTCTCTGTGGTCTTTGGAAGACAGTGTACAACACAAAGTAAAGGGAAATTTGACTGATTAATTTATTTGAGCTATCTAAACAATAATCCAGACTCTGTAATTGCCAAACTAAAAACAAACTTCCTTTATTGTGTGCTATTTAAACTAATCAGATGTAATTTTAAAAAACAGGGATTCTAACACTGTACCCATGTTCAAAAAGTTGGACAATTCAAGACATTATGCAAATTGGGAGGTATTGATTTAAAAGCAACATTATAGAGATGACTTAAATAATACAGAAATCATCATCCTGAATAATTTGTTCTTAAGTAACACAAAGGCCCCATAGAAAACACACATCTGCTCCCAAATAAGCTGGCAATAAAAGCTCTTATGTGGATTCTTAAAATTGGGGGATAGTAATGCCATTAGGGACTCTGTGGTATAGAAAATGATTTAAAATGATAGAAAAAGCAATTTTAAAATAGGAATAGTTTCCAAAACTCCACACACTACAATTTGATGTGTATGTGACACCGAGGGACAGCTGGACAGCTGACAATCAATACTGTGCCACCCTAACCCTAACCCTAACCCTAACCCATTGCACTGCAAGAGCCTTTTCTACCGTCACAATGAAAACATCGGTGTTTCCTTCTCCTGAGGCTTAGTCTTCTCCTCCCCTTGCCTGACCTGCATCTAGTCTCCTGGCCACTAAGTGCAAAGACCCACTAAGTTCACCTTCCACAAATGTTCAGAAGCTGGACAGAGCTTGTTATGGGCATTCACAACACAGCTAACATACGCCAGCTGGGAATAGCTGTCTCCTTCACACAGGAAATTCAAAAACAAGATATCAGGCTGATTGAAATCCCATCCCACCTCTGCTTCAAAGAAACATGGGAGAGAAATTTTCTAGAGCCTCTCAGCTATGCCTATCAGTAACATGAAACCTATGCATCATTCCTGGAAGAAGAAACAGGGCGGGGGGCAGGGTTCACCCTCCCACATACCTGGGCTTCCCCTGGGAGGCTTGGGCAGCGTATGGGACACTGTAGCTCTACAATTCAACCATCCTATGAAACTGTTGACTCTTCTACAGAGCTTACTCCTGTCCAAGGTAGAAGATAGTGAGGAAAGGCCACCAAACCCTCCCTGGGCACTGGCTCTCACATGGTAGTGAATATAGGAAATCCTGTGGGCTGTGAAAGATCTAGAGTCCACGGACGCTCCCTGAGTCTCTGATTCAGCAGCTCTAGGGAAGGGCCCAAGAATCTGCACCGTAACAAGCCGCCAGAGTCATCTGGTGCAGGTGATCCATGTTAGAAACACTGCCTGAGGAAGTGAAGAAATTTATATTTAGCCAAACACCCTGACATCTTCAGACCTTTGCTTTATGAACATCCATCTTTTAATGAGATCCTCATGGAATAAAAACTCCTTTGTACTGATTTCTGTCCTTACCTAAACAGTATTATAATGCATGTAGCTGTTACTCTGAAATTCAACCAGATGACAGTATATAGGACTTCCTGCCAATGTAGACATCCCTGGGACATTTCATAGTCCCAGGCTAGCCCCTTGCCATGCTTTTGTATTTTGCCCAGAAATCGGATTTTCTGCTCCTTTCTTAAAATGGCCTTCACCTGTTCTTTCTGAGCAGAATCTTCTCCCTGCAGCACTGCAGAATATGCAATCCCATTGCCTTCCCTCATCTGTCTATCCTGTCTCAGAAAGAGCACAAGACATTTTAGGTTTCCCTTGAAGCTTTATTAAAAGCAATGAGGAAAAAACAAGAGGAAAATAAATATGGACTTAGAACTAGAGTGAAATCTCACAGTCTCATACAGAAGATACTCCCGAAATCCAATTTTCCTTTCAGCAGCCATTGATGCCACAATGACAATACCAGTTTTATTCCTTTTCTACTTGTTTCTTTCCTTCCTTCTTTTCTTGCTTTCTTTTTCCTCCCTCTCCCCCTCCCTTTCTCCCTTGCACAAGCTTGTATTGAGTGTGCACTGTGTATTGTGCTCTCTGGGCCTGATGGTGGAGTCCACACGCAGGCAGCAGGGCATCAGAATGGAGGCTTCTCAGTGAGGCTTCAGTTCGGGCTGGTAGGAGAGTCTGGGAGAAAACGGAAGAGTTGACTGAGCAGAGTGTGGGAAAAACAGATTCCCGTCAGCAGAGAGAACTGCTCCCTACAAATCACAGAGAAATCAAACAGGTCATGTCCTGGGAATCCAGCAGCTCAGCAGAGTTGGAACACAGAGTTCATTGGAGAACCGTTGCAAATTGGACTGGAATGGGAGGTGGGGTTAACTGGTTAAAGATCACATGGACCACAGTAGTGAGTGGGGATTTATCTTATAAGCCATGTGTAAATGACCATATGATGACTTTTTATAACCTACAAAGTTGGCAGTTTTATACATCTAATCATGTAAGATCCAAATCAAATGGGCGTGGGGAGAACAGGGGAGGAAAAGCCAAGGCTAGTAGCAATTATACCAGGGGCGGGGGCACCGAGCTGGGCTGCCTGGGGCCCTAGCATGGAGTGTCCACACGGCAAAGTCCTTGACTCACGTCTTCCTCCTCTTGGTGAGAAAGTCTTCATCTTAAGGGCTTTAGCACTTTAGCAGCCGAATACCATAGGTAGCAGTACTTTGCGGCAAGACTCAGATGCACTGTTGTCTTTAAGTTCTTTTCTCTTCACAAAGAAAGGTTCTTCTCAGCATTTTCTTGATTTAAAAAATAGCAGCTTCTTGAAGGGAAGAATGGAATCCTTTAGTAGATGGTTGGTGATACTGATCATAAGGTGACTTGCCTAATCAATCTTTATTTTTTTTAATTCTTCAATAATAAATGATAACAGGAATTGAGTTTCTACATGATCTTGGAGACACAAGGTCTGTGATTTTTTTTAAGTACAAAGAATATCTTATATGTTTTTGAGAAGTATCTGCCTTTTATATTAAAAAGAGTTCTACAATAGACTGTATTATCTTGGGGATCTAATAGTGCTCATCTCATATTATCAATAGCATCATGAGAGTCTGACTCCTAAAATTAATTTAAGGAACCAGTGGGAGGGATGGGTCTGCTCCTGGACCCAATCCCCTCCGCTGGTGAGACTGCATTGTCGCTGGGCTGGAAGAGTGCCTAGGACCTTCCAGCCGCCACATGGGCTCAGTCGTTTTTCTACTCATAAACCAAAAAAAAATCACAAATTAAACAAGTATTTGATACTGCTCCAGGTTTTAGAGTGAAATATCTTTATCCAAGGACTAAAGAGTCTCAGGAGCAGACATTTTGTGATGCTGTTTCCCTTTCAAAGCCCTTAATCCTTTTTTGCCAGTGAAGCCAGCTGTAGACTAACAGCTGTAAATGAACATTAGCAGGTCCCAGGCAGCTCTGGCAATGAGAAAATACAGCCTCCTCTGGACTTCTCTACAAAGGTCACTGTGTCCTGCTCTGGCAAATGATGTGTGTGCAGCCAGTTGTAAGAGGTGGTCCAGAACCACGATTCACAAACTGGAGACCTCGTTAATTTGCAGGCACTAGGCCTGGGGAGGGGACTGGGATGGATATTTCCAACAAGCTCCCAGGTGAGGGCCCTGCTAAGGGTCTGCAGACCACACTTTGAGTCCCAAGGGCCTAGACCACATTGAGAAACTAAAGCTTCAGTGTTTCTAAGATGTTTCATTCTTAACAGAGACACTAAGCCAGAAAAATTGAGATGTTGAGTCAGTCCCGAATATCTGAGATGTGTGGTTCTCTTTCTTTGCACCCAGTGTCACTTAGACCCCTATATGTGGGTTACACAATTGTTGGGGCGAACCTGTTTTGGATCTTCACCAAGGCTACTCTAAGCAAACTGGCGACAGTGGGGCTTTATCTATAGTGCTGCTCTCACTCGTTTTCTGTGTGCTTCCCCCGTTTCATGGCACCCGCTCTCCTTTCCGCACCCCCTCACTCAACCCCACTTTCCACCTTCATCCAAATCAAGTGCTTCTCAATTCTGTTCCCCAGTCCCTTGGCCCCTAGACACATTCTTTCAGGAGGGAAACTGCCCAGTTTGTGCCCATGTAAATGACCACAGCCTCCAGATCCTCCTGTGGCCTGGGGTCCCACAGACCCCCTCAGAAGGAATCTCTATCCCCAGAGTGGTCGTAAACCTGCCCTGGGGCTACCACAGTCCAAGCAGGCCCCTGGCCAATACCTCAGGACTGGTTTTATGAACTGCCAACATCTGATGCCCTGTCGGGTATTACATTCCTTTTTACAATGCAAATTATCTAAATGAAAATTTCTAATCTCAAATTTATTTGCTCATGTTCACAGAGGCAATAGATGGAGGTAGAAAACCCCTCTAAGTGAAATCTTCTAACCCCTCTAAAACATCAGATTCTGCTATGGCTGCAGGCAGCAGCCCTCTGTTTAGTCCTTGTCTTTGGGCACATCACTTCTGTCAGATGTGGACAAGCGGGGGGAGCAGGAACAGACGGCAGACCTCTGTTCCCTCCCCCATCCCCACTCTGTGTCCTCAACAGCACCCCCATGCCCTGGCTCAGTGGAAAAATACAATGATTCCTGCATCACATGGGGTGGCTTTCTGGGGTTAAACTGCTGGGACTGAGCCACTGGGGCCACACTAAAAAAACGCTGTTGCTATAGGTTGCCCAATCTGTCCATTATGTCGTTTACGAGATAAAGAAAACATTGAATCAGGAGACAAGACGACTCTGGAAAGACCTGTAATGAGAAAACAGAGCCGACCTCTTTCAGCCAAGCTA
Source organism: Lepilemur ruficaudatus (assembly GCA_963574885.1). Classification (NCBI taxonomy): domain Eukaryota; kingdom Metazoa; phylum Chordata; class Mammalia; order Primates; family Lepilemuridae; genus Lepilemur; species Lepilemur ruficaudatus. The sequence goes on from CAUYRT010070094.1 coordinate 39,110, forward strand.
GAAAGTGGCAGGGGAATGCCAGAAGCAGCTGCTCACTTTGGCAGCTGCAGTGAAGGGCAATGTTGTGGAATGTCGAAAAATGGCATATTTCACTGCCATTCCTCCACTGGCCTTTAATGATTCAGAAGCAGAGCCGTCTTTAACAACACTTGGCGTGCTATCTGCTTTAAAGACAAATAAAATGTCCTCATTGCATCAGCCTTTCCAGAGAAGGAGAATTTGAAAAACTGGAGAGAAAGGGATAACGGTCAAAATACGTCCTGCTCATGTACCGTTTGAATATCGGTGAGTTACCTGGGAGGACCAGGGGCACAGTCCTCTCCTTTAGCTTTGCCTGGGAGAGCATTTCCTACTTTGCTTTGAGAACATCCACTAAGATATTTTTAGATCCCATTTCTATCATGGTATGCAAATACTCTAAATAACGTGAATCATATTTCAGGATACAACACTAAGTCAAAACAGAATTTTTACAACAAGTAGCCTTGCCTAGGACCTTCCCAATCCAACAGCGAGCAAACTTCATTATCATCAATTGTAGCATGTTCACTTAAACGAGCTATGGCCTTACCAGTGTCCCCACGACAAAAGTCATTAAAGGAGGCGTGTGAAAATGTTTTCTCCCAGTTCAGCTCTGTACACACAGGGTGAATAGAGAAGAGGATGTGATGGTCATCATGTTTGATCAAACTGAAAGTAAATCAACCGACTAGTTTTGTTAAATAAGTCAACAAAAACACTGTAATGTATAACTTTTACTTAATGTTCACACCAGACCCAGGTTCAACCAAAGAATCTCAGGGGCTCTTTAACAGAAAGCATTTCTGTCATTATGACACACAATATATAATGTGTTATGTGCAGTGGATTATGTTACACAAAATCATTGATTTTCTCCCAGGATGCTATGGCTTTGAGACACCTGGCTTGTCAATATCAATTCTGGGGTGCATCACAAGTAATTTATTTTACTTAATTATTAAAGTACTTGAGTTTTTAAATAACTTTCCTTTTATTTTGGCCACATAAATTGCCATACATGTGTGTTAATCAGATTCAAGGTTATTCTTAATACACTATGACTCTCATTTACAATCCATGTGAATTGTTCTCTTGAGAGAGGTGGGGGGGGACAGAGAGAAAACGGAGGGGGGAAGAGAGAGAGAGGTGGTAGCAGGGAAACGATTATTAAATCAAAGTTATGCACAACCAAAGGTAAGCAACCACTGTAAGTGCCATCAGTAATTGCATTTAAAAGGACTACTGATCAGCACCTAAGTGCACATATATGACATTCATCAGGTGTTGGGCAGATGGGAGGGGGGAGGAGGGGATGGTATATACACACACATAATGAGTGTGGTGCGCACCGTCTGGGTGATGGACACGCTTGAAGCTCCAACTCGGGTGGGGCAAGGGCAATATATGTAACCTGAACATTTGTACCCCCATAATATGCTGAAAGAAAAAATGAAAAATAAATAAATAAAAATAAAAGGACTCCTCTGACTATCCATTTCATTCCCGGTGTTCCCAGCCCACATGTCCCACAGGAAAGCCAGCTATGGAGTTGTTCTTACAGCCCCTGCCTGTGAGGAAGAGGCAGGCCGTGGGCTAGGGAAGCTACCTGGCCCTGCCGAGCTGACTGAAGGGAGAGAAGCCTCCCAGGTAGCCAGTTACCTACATAAGTATTGGCAGGAACTACACAAATCTTCCAAAACTGACCAACCTGGATGTTAATTTTGAGACTACAAACACAAAATGAAACATCTCAGTAGTAAACAATTGGCTCCCAGTAAAACTGAATTAAAGCAGTAAAGGACAGAACTTCTGAAATACTCCACTGGGAAGCCGCAGTGAGATCTGAGAAGTTTGGGAAGACAAAACAGAATCAGCAAAGGAACAATATGAGCACAAGACAGAACTCTTGGGAATAAAAAATAAAATAAAAAACAGATGGTAGGATTTTTCCACCTAGAAAAATTCATAAGAGTTAGCTGAAAAACTTTTTTTAACTATACATTTTGGTAAGTTGTTAAGAGATAATTATAGAGTTTTTAATCTTCCTGAATCCCCCATAAAAACAAAAAATAGGATCACAAAACCAAAGAACCACAGATAAAATCTACAACAAAGTGAGATGAAGTGATATTCCCAAGAACCTCCAAGAAGAGCAGGTGGGGACCCATGTGGTGTCAGCAGCCCTGCAGATGGGAGCAGAGGGAGGCAACAGGGTGTCCATCAGCCCTGAGAGCAGAGGAGCACCACAATCGCCGAGGACATCACGTTCAGGCACGCTGACCTTCAAACATAAAGTCTGCAGAGAAGCCTTTATGGACATGCAAGAACTCAGAGAATATGTCTCCATGCACCCTTCCTGGAAAGAAAGAACAAGCCACCATCAACCAAATGACTAGGAGATCTCGATAATAAAATTGGAAGGAATACAGGCAACAGGGGAACATATTAAATGACACCACCTGATTCAAATAGAAAATTTCCGAAGGTGGGGATCTCTAGAGGAAAAAAGGACCCGAATTCTTCAAAAGAGGAAAAAAAGGGAGGATGAACCTACAGGTTAAAAAACATTTATGAGATATCAAATAATTACAATGTATAGAATTTATTTATGTCCTGAGTCAAAGGAATTGTTTAAAAATAATTTAAAGATAATTGGGGAAATTGAACACTGGATGTTTAATGATATTAAGGGATTGTTGCTAGTATTATTTAGGTATGATAATGATATTGCAGTGATGCTTTTTAAGCAAGAGTCCATATCTTTTAGAAATGTATATGGAAATATATATGATATCTGGTAATCACTTCAAAATAGCCCAGAGTTGGTGGGGAACATGCAAGGGGTACAGATGGCATGGGATTGGCAGCCGCATGACGGATGTTGGGCTGGGTGCCAGGGATTTATTGTATGGCCCTTTAATTCTGTGTGGGTTTGGGATTTTCTATAATAAAAACTAAAACAAAAATAGATAAATTTATAGAATCAGTAGCAAACTTTATTCCACAAATAATCCATGAGATAATATAATGACAAGAGGGAGGCACCATTCTTAATAGCAACAAAAAATACATAAAATACCTAGAATTTAACCTCAGAAATAAAAAAGATATAAAAGAAGAAAAACGAAATTACAAAATTTGACTGAAATACATAAAAGAGATTAATCAATAAAGAGACATTAGATGCTCCAAATGGAAAGCCAGCATTTGAAGATGTCATTTATTTACAATTTCTCTATACATTTAATGCAATTCCCATCAACATTTTAACAAGATATTTTTCAACTTGATTGATTAGTCAGAAAGTTTGCCCATAAAACAAAGGACAAGAAAATAACAAATTTTTGGACAGCATTAAGGAGAGAGAGTATTTGCCTTACCAGTTAACAAAATACATTACAATGCCGGGGAAATTAAAATAATACAGAAGTGCTCTGGCCCAGACAAATTAATCAGTGAAACAGAATAGAGACTTCTGAAGACAGCCATGGGTGTTTATAAGAATTTATTATAGGGTAAAGTGACATTTCTAATCAATGGAGAAAAGATGGATTATTCAATAAGCACTATTGGGACAACTGGATTTCCATTTTAAAAAAGAAAAAATATTAGATTTGAACCTCACAAAAATACTTTCCAGACTGATTAAGTATATAAATGTAAAAATTAAAACCATCTGAATGCAAGAAATGTGAGAAAATGTTTTTATAATTTTAAAAGTTAGAGAGCTTTCTTATTGAGGCACTCTGCAGTTTTAAAAACAGTGGTAAAGTGCACAACACACTGATACAGAAATTACTCCAAAATATGCTATTAAATGAAAAAAAAGGTACAGAATATATGCATAATTTCCTACCTTTTGTGTATATAAAAGGAGGAAAAATAGACATCTATATTTGTTTCTATACACAAAAATACACTCTGAAAAAATACATAAGACACTAATAATGGTAGTATCTGTCATGGTTGGCTGGGGGCAAAGAAACTGGCTGGGTGGGCACAGGGGTAGAAAAGAGATTTTTCACTCTACAACTTTGTTCTTGTTGTTTTATTTTTTAATTATGTGAATGTATTTCTCATATAAAAAGTTGGAGAAATAAATTCAATTTTCAAAATTAAAATATTTTTACTATAACACTGGGAGGCCAAGGCGGGCGGATCATTTGAGCTCAGGAGTTCGAGACCAGCCCGAGCAAGAGCGAGACCCCGTCTCTATTGAAAATAAAAAGAAATTAATTGGCCAACTGAAAATATATAGAAAAAAAATTAGCTGGGCATGGTGACACATGCCTATAGTCCCAGCTATTCAGGAGGCTGAGGCAGGAGGATCACTTGAGCCCAGGAGTTTGAGGTTGCTGTGAACTAGGCTAACACCATGGCACTCTAGCCAGGGCAGAGTGAGACTCTGTCTCAAAAAATATATATATTTTTACTACAACAGACACTATAAACAAATTGAATTGACAAATCAAAGTAGAGGGAAATGGGAAATGTTTGTCACCTGAATGAAAAAGAGTTAAACTCCTTAATACACATAAAGCTCTTTAAATTAAAGAAAGGGAAAAAAATAAAACACTTGGATAGAAAAGCAAACAAAATATAAAAGTAAATAATTTACTCCCTGCCCCTCAAAAAAGCAACCCCAAAAAGCAACCCAAAAATGCTCAAAGCCTTAGAGAAATTCAAAGTCAAATAACAGATATTTTTGCCTTCCAAATCAGCAGGATTGGTAATACCTAACGTTGGTGACACACAAGTGAAACAGAACCTGCACTGCACAGGCTTCTGGGAGTTGAAAGGAGACGAAGCAGCAGCGGGCATATGAGACATGCTCTTTACTGTTGGGGGCAGGTTGCAGCGGTGGTGAGAACATGGTGAGCACTTACATATGGCTCAAAACAATAGTGATAACATGCCATGGGAAAGCTTGATCGCATCAGTTCACATAGGAGATAACACTTTGGTTACATAAGTGTGCTTACTCATGCCTCCCTGGAAGGCCGATAGAAGACACACTGGCATGATTTTATTTTGGCCTAAGAAACCTACTGCCTATACAAATGAATGTCCCTTACACCACTGCCTTAGTCTCCATCACCAATTTACATCTGATACACCACTTGTCTGCACTCCAGGCTGGCTTGTATTCACTCAGACATTCCACAGGTGTTGCTAATTCAACAGAGTCAAAATGAACTCACAATGTTACTGCTTCCCCCAACAAGATCCTCCAATATTCCCTCACTCTGCAAACAAATCCCCCTTTAACTAATCATACCTGCCAGAAACCTCCAAGTAATTCTCCACACCTTTCTCTTCCTAAAACCCATAACTAATCAATAGGTGCTTTCTATTCTGCTTTTTAAATATATCTTGAATCCATCCACTTCTCTCCACCTCCACCATCACCTCCCTGGTCTAAACCACCATCATCTCTACAATGGAAATTGCAATAGCAATAGCCTCATTTTGTTCTCCAGACTTGTTCTTGACCCCTTTCAATTCATTCTTCACACTGCATCCATGATAGTCTTTTTGATGCAAATGTGGTCACGTCACTCCTCTGATTAAAGCCTGCCAATGGCTTCCCATTGCCCTTACAGTGAGTCTAGTCTAGACTCATCACTGGGCCCTGCACTAGTTGGCCCCTGCCTGCCTTAGTGTCTTCCTGTGAAACTACTCCGTTTGGCAATGGTTAAAGGACTGTAGTAGATCTGTATGTACACACATGGAGAGCTATCCATGCCGTATTGTTAAGTTTTAAAAATAGGTTACAGAACTTGAGGACTTCTGTTTCCAAAATGGCAGTTTAGAGGCAAGCTGGCTTTACTCCCCCCACATAAAACCAAAAAAAAAAAAAAAAAAAATGCAATGGTGAGATTTTCACCAGCAACAACCCAGAGTTCAAGTATGGGGATGAGATAGTTCCTGGGGCCACAGAGAAGTAGAAAAATTGTGAGCAGATGAGAGGAGAATCAGACTTGCACATCCATGATGCCCTTCCCCTCCATTCTGCCTGGCACCAAGCAAGCAGAATATCCCCTCCCCCAACTCATGATTTCTACACTGGAAAAAGTGAAATTGGGATGATCAACCAGCCTCCGCACCTTCTTGGGTTCTCTAGAAGGAGACCTGTCTGTGCCTTAACTCACAGGAAGCATCATGACTGCCTGAAAGGAGAATTATCCCTGAGGATAGGCAGAGGCAAAGATGGAAGGTGGGACTAGCATCCCCAGCCTTGGAAACTCTGCTCTGTAACTCAACCAAAGGAGACGCCAAATCAGTGTGGCTGTTCAGTAGCACCACACTGTAGGAGGTCCATTCCACAGGTCCCCAGGGCATTAACACCTAACCAGCCTTCCCACACTGCCAGGATAATGCTTTTGGGATTTCTCCCATTCAGGACAGGCAGTACTCTGACCATTTGCTAGATCTGAGGTGAACCTGAGCTTAAGTCACTACCTAAAGCTGAAAAGGAGGCAATGAATTAGTGGTAAAGATTCACTACGCAAATTTATTCAATAAAAAGCAAAACAAACTGGATAGAGAAAACTGGAATAAATAACTAATCCTTAAATGCAAAGACATTAATGTATACCCACAAGAAACAACAGCAAACATGGAACCGTGGCCTCCACAAAAGGACAAAACAAAATTCCAATGACTGACCGTAAGGAGACAGTGATTTATAAGCCCTCTGAACAAGAATTCAAAATAGCAGTTTTAAGGAAACTCAGTGATCACCAAGATAACACAGAAAAGCAATTCAAAATTTATCAGAGAAATTAAACAAAGAGATTGAAATAATAAAAAAACCCCCAACTCCTAGAACTGAGAAATACCTTTGCTGAACTGAAGAACTCATGAGAGGCTCTCAGCAGCAGAATGAACCAAGCAGAGGAAAGAATCAGTGAGTTCAAAGACCAGCTATTTGAAAATACATGATTAGATGGGAAAAAAGAAAAAAGAATGAAAAGAAATGAAGACCACCTACAAGATGTGAAAAATTGCCTCAAAAGACCCAATCTAAGAATTATTGATATTCAAGAGGGAGCTGAGCAACAGCAAAGGTTAGAAAGCTTATTCAAAGAAATAATAACAGAAAAGTTTCCAAAACTTGGGAAAGATATAAATATCCAGTTACAGGAAAGTCCTAGAGCACCAAACAGATTCAACCCAATAAGACCACACCAAGGCATATAATCAAACTCTCAAAGGTCAAGAACAAAGAGAAGATCCTAAAAGAAGCAAAAGAAAAGAAGCAAATGGCATATAAAGGAGCTGTAATTGGTCTGGCAACAGATTTCTCAATGGAAACCATACAGGCTAGGAGGGAGTGCAATGACAATTTCAAAGTATTCAAAGAAAAAAAAATGCCATCCAAGAATATTTCATTCAGCAAAATTATCATTCAGATATGAGGGACAAAGTCTTTCTCAGACAAACGAAAGCTGAGAGAATTCACCACCACCAGACCCATCTTGCAAGAAATACTAAAGGGAGTTCTTCAATCTGAAAAGAAAAAAGAATACTAACATGCAAAAGATAACTTTTCAAGGTATAAATCACACTGGTAAAATTAAGTACATGGACAAATCCAGAATACTCTATTACTATATTTGTGGTGTGCAATCCATTCATAACTCCAATATGCAGCCCAAAAGACAAATCTATTGAAAACAATAATAGCTACTGCAACCTGTTAAGAGATAGGTAATATAAAAACATGTAAATTTAGAAAACTAAAAGTCAAAATGCAGGGGGATGCAGTGAGAGTGTAGAATTTTTGTGTGTCTTTTTTTGGCTTTTGTTCTTATTTTGTTTTTATTTGTGATGTAAGATAAATTGTCCTCTCTTTAAAAATAACTTGTTATAGCTATAAGACTTTTTTGTAAGCTTCATGGTAACCACAGTGCAAAAACCTATAATAGATTCACTAAAAATCAAAAGCAACAAATTAAAATATACTACTAGAGATAATCACTGAACCACAAAGGAAGACAGTAAGAAAGAAAGAAAGCAAGATTAGGACACTTCCTAAAATATCCAACACTTCATCCTCTGTTACCTGAATGGGCTCTTCCTCTTCACATTGGTCAGATACAAGAAGATCGCCATATTCACCTATACACCACGCAGCCACTTGTACCAAAGGTTGTTGAGAATAATCACCAAGAATTGCTGTGTACAAGCGCTGGACAGTATAGGCATGCATCTCCACACTATTGGTTATTAACTGGATCAAATTGGGAACCGCATCATCGTGAACATAACTTCCTGCTGTTGTCAAAACATGCATAATTGTGTCTATATGCCACCGTTTGGAAGGTGCAAACTTTTCAGCAGCAAGAAAGATTCCAGATGTACAGTCTGCTTTAAATTCTGGCTCACATGAATCCAGAAAATAAAGTAATTCCTTCATCATGCCTCCGATGTTATTCCCATTTACCAAGGCAAAACTAACTCCATTGCACACCGTTTTATTGAGACATCCAAATCTTTAAGACAGTCCACGATTGTGCTTCTGTGTCTCTGTACTGCATTGTGATTTGTCTGCACCGTCTTCAACAAAGATGTCAGAGCTACATATCTAATATTTTTGTCGTTGTTCAATAAGAAAAGACCCAGGATATTTATGGCTAGGACTCGAAGTCCACTCTCTGACTTAATATCCATGATAGTCAAAACCATTTCATAAAGAATAGCATTTCCTACAGTTTTACGAGTCTCTGTATTAGTGGCAACCTGTGCTAATGTATCATTCATAGCTTCACTTGAGTCATCATCATTTCGTCCTAAAATTCTTAATAACCACAAAATTCGTACCTGCAAAAGGTACCACTGATACCAGAAACATCATGCTCTGGTGAATATCCGGACATGATGAGATTCTTTAAAATAAGAACTAATTGGGGCACGAGCTTTCTGAAATGTGCAAGCGTGTCTGGGCTTTGCTCACACACTTCTGTGAGGAGAACTACTGATGTGTGAAGGACACCATGGTTCTTCTCATTCAATAAGTTTTTTCTTGCTGGTAAAAACATCTCCATAAGTTCAGGACCTTTCCTGATGACATGAACAGCACATAGTGCTGCCTTTTTTCTTAAATAAGAGTTGGAGGTTTTCAGGAGCTTCTCTACCTCTCCTGCAAGATCTCTGCACATCTCTGAGGAGCCCATGCAGCCCAGGGTACAAAGTGCTAGCCCTTGTACTAATTGCATGCTATGACTGAGATCATTCTTGATACAATTGGTCATGAGAAGATGAACATCGTGTCTTTCATCTAATAACAGCATTGCCCCTAAATAGCCAGTGTGTTTGTCTGTAAATTTTTGAGAGGCAATAAGCTTGAGGCACTCCAACTGTATCATCAAACTGCCTAAATAAAAGGCAAAGAATTAAGATCTTTGGCTATCTTGATCATAGTAATCAAGTTCTGGAACAGATCATTTTGTCAAAGTCCCATGATATTTGCCATCCAGTCTGTGGGTTTTACCTTAGTTCTACAGATTTATACAAATACCAACTAGTCAAGTATTACAATAAGATACCAATAAATCAAATTTCTAGGTTTACAAGAAGAGTCTCAAAACAACCAGAAAACAAGTAACAAAATGGCAGTAATAAGACCTTACTTATCAATAATAGCACTGAATGTAAAGGGTCTCAATTTTCCAATTAAAAGGCATAGAGTGGCTGAATAGATAAAGAAACAAGATCCAAGCACACGCTGCCTTCAAGAAACCCACTTTCCCAGTAAAGACACAGACTAAAAGTGCAGGGGTGGAAAAAGATATTTCATGCAACTGGAAACCAAAAAAGAGGGGGAGGAGCTATATTTATATCAGATAAAAGAGAGTATAAAGAAAAAGACAAAGAAGATCACTGTATAATGATAAAGGGGTCAATTTAGCAAGAGGATATAACAGTTATAAATATCTATGCATCCAACACCAGAGCTCGAAGCATATAAAGGAAATATCAACAGACCTAAAGAGAGAGATAGACTGCAATACAATAATAGCAGGAGACTTTAACAACCCCCTGTCAGTAATGGACAGATTATTCAAACAGAAAAGCAAGCAAAGAAACAGTGAAATTAAACTATACACTAGATCTAATAGGCCTAACTGACATTTACAGAACATTTCACCCAATTGCTACAGAATACATTCTTTTCATCAGCACCTGGAACATTCTCCAGAATAGACCATATCTTCAGCCATAAAACAAGTCTGAACAAATTTTTAAAAACAGAAATCATATCAAGTATCTTTTCTGACTACAATGGAATAAAACAATAAATCAGTAACCTTGAAAAATACACAAACACATGGAAATTAAACAACATGTTCCTTAACAACTAATGGGTTAATGAAGAAATTAAGAAGTAAATTTAAAAATTTCTTGAAACAAATGAAAATGGAAATAAAACATAGCAAAATTTATGAGAAACAGCAAAAGCAATACTAGAGAGACAAGTTGATATCAATAAACACCTATATCAAAAAAAGTAGAAAGTTAGTGCAACCTCTGTGGAAAAGAATTTGGAGATTTCTCAAAGAACTAAAAATAGAAATACCATTCAATCCAGCAATAGCATTATTAGGCATCTACCCAAAAGAACATAAGACATTCTATAATAAAGACATCTGCACCCAAATGTTTATGGCAGCACAATTCACCATTGCTAGGTCGTGGAAACAACCCAAGTGCCCGTCAATTCATGAGTGGATTATTAAAATTTAGTATATGTTTACAATGGAATACTACTCAATTTTAAGAAACGACAGTGAGCTAGCACCGCTTATGTTATCCTGGCTTCAGCTTGAGCCCATTATTCAAAGTGAGGTGACACAGACCGGAAGAATAGGCTCCATGTGTATTTGCCATCAAATTGGTACTGACTGATTAACACTACGGTGTTCAAATGATGGTGGTGTCCACCAGGGTTTCGGAGGTTGGGGGGGTAGACCCACAGCTGAGGGATGTGGAGAGCATTGTGATGGGGAGGGGCACGCTTGAAATGTAGTTGGGGATGGGAATTAGGGGACTTAATAGGGGGAAGGAAATCTTCTAAAACTGATTTATGTGAATAACTGTACAACTTGGTAAATTTACTAAAAATCATTTAATTGTTCACTTAAAATGGAGTAATGGCATG